>JANZLD010592241.1:0-13530 GCA_026413575.1 Erythroxylum carthagenense
TTCGATTATACATCATGTTGTTGTATGGTTTTTCCGCAGTGTATTGTGAATACTCAGACCGTACGCGATCCAACAAATTCAACCCCCCCCCCCTTCTCGTGCATTCTTATATCGTACTTAAGTCTTGTATTAACGTGTGATTCACTTCAATACAATGCATGATCATGACAATTCCTCCTTAACATTATTCTTGTCACAAAACTCTTTCATATATCAATACTCAATTGATCAATTCAGATTTGTCTAAAAATATACTTTCGGGTCGACTTTGCATGATTATTCTCATCAAGAAATTGAAGTAATTTGATAACACTATCTTCTTTAAAATTTTTCTCCCATGTCTTAAGTTTCCAATTATGCTCAAAATACTACAGACTGAGTACATTTGAAATTTTAGCTAGGGCATGATCACGAATTCAAATTGTACAACTCATATGTCTCAATTAAAATATCCAAAAATTACAAACTCTATACCAATTGAAAGCTAAGAGAATAAGCTACAAATTTTGTAAAGACAACCTTGTCTGATTCAACCTACGTCAATATAGTTCATTCGATAATAATAGGACATGATTTAAGTCACGAGTAAGGCTACAACCTAAGCCAAAACTCAATTTCAAGCTAAATTTTAAGACCTTTAATGATAGAATTAAAATCAATTTCTTCTTAGAAATTGTATCAAAATGTTTCTAGTTCAATTTAAATCAAGAATCATCTCATTTAGAAATATACATATCAAAATATATCCAAAATACCGAAGCATGTTTAGTAAAAACATTCCAGTTATCAAATTCTAGCACAATCAATCATTAACATCATATGGCATTCATCCTAATTCATCATCATCAATTTTATATTATAATATTCCATAAACACTAATCTTTTACTTACCTGTTTAGTTCCAATACCAGCTCAAAAATCACTCTAAATCAGTACTCCAACATGCAGAATCATCACACATTCAAGATGAAATTAAATGACTTTCAGCTATGATGAAACAACAACAATCAGCTAGTTCTTTAGCTATTTGTGAAGGGTAAAAGCATGTATTTAATGTGGTAATCTAGCATAGCTTCAAGAAAAACACAAGAAGGGGAGATAGAAGCAAGTTTCAGTGATGAGAGATGAGAAGAGAAGAAGAATGAGCTAGGTTGAAACAACACTACAGAAACGTTACACCTAAGGTGCTAGATGTCACCATATTATTTCAACATATGTCCTTAAGCATGTAAGTCACTTATCCCTTACATAAGCTACCAAAAGTCACCTAATTACTAGTCCATTTGTCACTCAATTATTGCTACCATTTATCAATCAATTACTCATGCCAAATGTCACTCATTTATCTATTTCATTTGTCACTAATTCATTAGTCTACGTGTCACACTATAATTGGTCCATATTTTAACAATTTTCCTAGTTCAAAAATACTCCAAATTTCTAAAATATCCAAAATATCATCAAAATTGCTAAATCAATTTTAATACTCACCAATTTAATTTCCAAGACAATAAAATCCATGATTCACATTGATAGATCAATTTTACCCGAAAATGTCAATGAATGCATGTATAATCATTTTAATGTGCAAAATCAATATTCTCATGTATGTGCATGTCACATTATGCATAAGCATGGATTATGCTTCCTAATTTCTCATTAACCTCTTATAAACACTATTTTAACCTTACCATAAGTAACAGGATGTTACACATTGTCTTCTTTTAGAATAAACTCTTTCTCTAAAAAGACAACATGCTTTGAGACAAACACCTTTGGCTCAAAAGCATTGTGGAACTAATATCAAATTGTTTCCTTAGGATATCCTACAAACAGACATTTATCATATTTCGCTTCAAGCTTATCTGATTGAATCCGCTTTACGTAAGCCAAACAACCCCAAACTTAAGATGGGGCCTTTTGTTAGTCCATATCTCATATGGAGTAACTTCAACTGCTTTTAAAGGGACTCTGTTTATCACATAAATAGTAGCCTCGAGTGCATAATCTCAAAAGGATTTTGGTAGATTTGCTAAGCCCCTCATCAACCTCTCCATGTCCAATAAGGTTCAGTTTCTCCTTTCAACCACACCATTATGTTGTCATATGCAAGGTGGAGTCCATTGGGATACAATCTTGTTAACTTAGAAACTCCTCTTCAAGTATTCACCACCTTGATCTGATCAAAGTTTCTTGACACTTTTAACGAGTTGTTTCTCTACTTCATGTTTGAACTGTTTGAACATTTCAAATGCTTCATACTTGTATCTCATTAGATATATATACCTATATCATAAATAATCATCGATAAAGGTAACGAAGTGCATAAAACCACCTTTAGCATAAATGGACATTGGACCATATAAATCAAAATGTATTAGTTCTAATAACCCATTCGTTCGTTCACCCTTTTCTTTAAAAGGTAATATAGTAATCTTGCCTAACAAGCAAGATTCACATACATCATATTCATAGTCAAAAAACCCTAAGTTACCACTCTTGTGTAGCTTAGCCATGCGTCTCTCACTTATATGGCTAAGTCGGCAATGCGATAAGTAAGAGGATTTTAAGTTATCTAATTTTTATCTTTTATTGTCATTAATATTTAAAATTGGATTGCATATATCTAATATGTAAATACCATTACACAATGTAACAGTACCATACAACATTTCATTCAACTTAATTAAACAACCATTGCTTGAAAAAGTTAAATGCAATCCCATTTTATTAAGACATGAAATAGATACAATGTTCTTTGTCACAACGGATACATAATAGCAATTATCTAAAACTAACTCTAGCCTACTAGGAAGATACAAACTATATGTTCCTACAGCTAATGCAACAACTTTTGCTCCATTTCCCACTCATAGGTCCATCTCTCCTTTCTTGAGTGGTTTACTATCCCTAAGACCCTGCATATCAACACATATGTGTGTGTCACATCCAGTATTTAACACCCAAATGTTATGATCAGAAATAATATTAACTTCAATGATAAATAACATACCTAAAGTAGACAGTGGGGCATCTATTGCCTTTTTCTGTTTCAGTGACTCCAGATAAGCTTTGCAGTTCCTCTTCTAATGTCCTTCCTTGTTGCAATGGAAGCAAATCCCCTTTGATGTAGTCTTCTTTGCCTTTTTCTTAGCTACACATCCCACTAGCTTCTTGGACTTCTTCTTCTTCTTTTGGTTCTTCTTACGAGAACCAGATTCAAAGTCCACCAGCATCACAGCTTTACTGTCTTTCTTGATAGTTTGCTTAGCTATTTTGAGCAGATTAATTAGCTCAAGTATCTATGTGGATATTTGCTTCATCCGATAGTAAAGCACAAACTATTAATAACTATCAGTCAAACCAATAAGAATTAAGTATATACTTAATTCATGATTTATTACGAAACCCAAAACTGGCTAACTTTTCAATGTATCCATACTTCTTCAGCACATACTAGATTGGAGATTATCCCTTAGGCATCTTAGAGCAAAAAAGCAACCTCAAGATCTCGAACCTTTCAGACCGAGCTTGCTCATCAAACAATTTTCTTAGATGGTAAACTATGGTATGAGCATCCATAGTCTCATGCTACTTTTGTAGCTCTGGTGACATAAAGGCCAGGATAATACAACTAGCCAGACTATCATCCAGTAGCTTCTTATAAGCTTTCTGATCATCATTAGATGCATCGGCAACAGAGGGATCGGGAAGTGGTTCATTTAGGACATATCTTAGTTTTTTAGATTTAAGAAAAATTCTCAAATTCTGTAGCCAGTCTAAGAAATTAGGTCTTATGAGTTTGTTGGAGTCTAATAGAGAGCATAGGTTCACACTAGATGAAGACATTATGGTGATTCAATAACCTAGAAGAATGAGAGAGAACATTAGAATGTACATAAATGCATATCGATAAGGACTTTAAACATATGCATTGTGGGTCCTACTACTTTTATCCAAATCCATAGCCCTCGCTATGAATTCAAGAAAACTTATAGTTTTCCTAATGGGTCGATATCCAATATCACCAAGAATGACCTTGGGTTTGCCCAACAAGCCACCTTGGGTCAATCGGTAAGTACCATTCATACTATTGCACCTCGTTTTTGGAAACCAACTCTTGCTTTGAAAATCATAAGGCTTGAGTGTCCGCATTACCTTGTAGGGTTATTTCAATGAATCCTCATTAGCCACCATCCCATATAGGTGGCGTGCCCACACAAGTCAATCATAAAAAATGAACTCATTTCTCCTATTTCCGAACAGATTTTAGGAAACCTCAAATCAGAATTTCAATTTGGCTTCTCCAGAATATTTTTCCCCATTGTCTTAAGTTTCTAATGACATCAAAATCATTTAATTTGGTTTAAAAATCTAAAAGTTATAGCCCAAACATTTTCGGGCTATTCTTAGACTAAAACAGTACACTATGTTCAAATTCCATCGTGAAATTGATAGTTTTAGAGACTAAATTAAAATTTGAAACCTTTATATACTTTGTAGCTCTATGTCTCTAGTTTATTTAGAAATAAGAATCATCTCATTTGGAGCTCTAAAGATCAAGATATCATCAAAATACTGAAGTAAGTACAATGAAAATATCCAATTCATACTCTTCCAACTGATACCCTTACTTTGATTCGATCAATCCTTTTCGAATCAATACCAAAAGCTATAAATTTTTATGGAGAGATAGAGGAATGTGTTATAAATCTAATGCTTCAAAAATTAGATTATTTAGAGGTCTAGAGAAGAAGTTATAATAAAAACATTAAAGTATGTTTAGAAAATAGCCGCCCTTGGATAAACAGGGAAATCGCGATCGTGCACATGCAAGACCGCGACATTCGGGTGGCGCACCTGCTACTCTTTCTTCTTCACTAATATCTCAAATTCAAACTTCCATAAATTTTGATCTATAACTCCAAAATTTATATCAATAGAAAGCTAAAAGAAAGATCTACAACTTTCATAAAGAACATAAAAACAATTTCTGCCTTTATAAGGTTCTAAATTTCAAAACAATATAGCTGCCCTGAATGTCCCTCTTAAACAACATCACAAACTTCCAATGATCATATCTTTAAACTCCATTCTCAAAAAATTTCATACTTTATACCGTTGGAAAGCTAAAAAGATAAGCTAAAAGTTTAATGAAGACAAATTTGTCGGATTCTTCCTAAATTAATCCAATTTTTTTCTTGAAATTAGTACACAATTTTCACTAATAGACTTGAAAATTTTTCCAAATTCACTACCTCTAACACAACTTCATTCATAACAATTCAACTACCAAATTGATTTCATTAAACTCTCAAATCTCAATTCATACGGCTCATCACATTTAACTTCATCTCATCCATACACAAATTCACAGTTCAACTTAACAACCATTCAAACTCAAATTCACATTTCAGCTTAACAATCATCCCTACACAAATCCATATTTTATTAACATCATAGAATAAGAGTTTACAAAGCTTTAATGGCATTCCAAGCCACATTACATCATCAATATCAAAAATCTGAAATAAAAAAGATACAAAACCCCATAATTCTTGACATATGTCTAAAGTCTTGTTTTTACATCAATCTAACTTAAAATACAAAATATGTATCATCGAACGAATGCCTTGACTCTCTTTATCCCGATCTCTTTTTCATCACCTAGAGATGGGAATGAAAGGAGGTGAGCTTGAAAGCTCGTGAGTAACAGATTAATAATCGAGAAACAAGCAAAAACTAATTTCAAAATTCATTGCCATTATACATTTTCGTAACCATAGTAATTTCGAAGAAAAAAAATCATCAAATACTTATTTCTTAAAATTCTCAATTTATCAAACAATTCATAAGCAATTTTAAATCATGTATGCATTGAACTTATCAACAAATCATGAGCACATAAGCACATCAAAATAGTTTGGGTAAATCCATGAACATCACGAACTACACATTTCCACATAATAGTCCTATATAGTCGTAAACTTGGCGAACTATCACAATCCCACATAGTAGTTTTGCGTAGGCATAAACTTGAGGGAGTCCATGAAGGAGTCCCGTGCCACTAGCGGGCAAACAAGAGAAGCCTTTAACTTAATCAACGTGCACGTGACATTTTTGAATGGATTACACCAAAGCCACATAACATGTAATTCATGAATGGAAAACTGTTTGCCTAAATGGCACATTCTTGGAAACTTGTTTTTCATGAACACGAGATATTTTGAAAACTATTTCCGAAAACATGATTTCATAAATATGCGTCTTTTCAAAAGAATCTTTTTCAAAGTCTTTTCACAAATCATCAACCCAATTCACATATCAAACACATAGCAAATTCTCAATTCATTCAAGAAGCAAAAAATGCAATATTTATGATGCAATTTAAAACATTTAACTTCTTTGATTCAAAGAACACATTTGTGGCTTATTTGCTCTATTATAAATATGTAGCCCACCTTGATTTCCGTGCTTAAAAATTTGCTCAAAAATTCCTCTACTCTTGCTCCTCTTGCCTCCTTTGATTTCCTTTATCAAAGACAAAATTCCCATATCAATAGGCATTTCAATTGAAAATCTCACAAAAACATAAGCATGAAATTGACCCTAGAATGCTTAAACCCAAGAATTTCCTAAGCTCTTTGAACCAAAACCCTTCCAAAAATTCAACAAATCAAAAACGCCCTTACCTTGATTCTTCACCAAATGAAGAGTTTCTTAGCTTGAATGAAAGCTTTTCTCTTCCTCTATCTTTTCTCTTCTTGAACAACTTCAAAATCTTTCTTAAAAACTAAGAAAAGATCAACCCTAACTTGGTTTTCTCTTCCTTTCTTTCAAACCACCGAAACTCTCACTTCTCTCTTTCTTCTTTTCCTTATTTTCTTCTTCTCTCCCACTTATCAAGTTTTTGATTCTTCCTTTAAAGCAAGCCAACAGTTCTTATTTCAATTTTTCCATTAATGATTCTAAATTGTCTATTTTTCCCTTCCTTATAGTCCTTGTATCTTTTATCCTTAGTTGGTCTTCAAAAAATGCCCTTGAACATCCTTATTACCTTAGTACTTTAATTCCGTTAACCCATGTCATATAATCTTACTAACATTAATATAATAATAACTCCAAAAAAGTTAAATCCATCAGAACCTCAAAATTCATTTAAATCATGCTTAACTGGAGAAAAAAAAATGGAGGCCAACATTTCTCCTCCTCTTAAAAGAATTTCGTCCTCAAAATTCTTACCTGACTAATCAAACAAATGAAGGTAATGTTATCTTGTGTTTTCCTCAGTCTTCCAAGTGATTTCTTCACTCGAATAATTTCTTTCAAATGGCTCTAGTTAACGAATTTGATCAATTCTTATCACACCATCTTAACTATTTCCTAAATATATTTCAGATTACTCACAATTTTTCCACTTTTTGTGTCACTAACACCAATATCAGATCATATCGATATTCCTTATCATACTTGCATATAACACATTATGAATAAGAGACATCCTTGTTAGTAATACTAACTCATAAGTCAATGATCCGGTTCTTAATAACTTTATATAGGCCAATACAATCCAAGCTTAGTTGCTTCTTTCCCTAACCTGAGCACATTTTGCACTCAACCTAAGCACACTTTGGGAATGTGATACTCTTAGAAACAATTTATCGTTCTTTTCAGTACAGTTAACTCTTATGTCTATCTCACTGTATTTGGTGTTGATCCACTAATTTCATTCATTTTTCTTGCATCACTTAGTTCCTAATATAGATCAATTTTACTTATTAGTAACATCCCCAATCAATTCTTGTTTTCGACCATCTTTTGCCCTATTCATCCAAATAAAAAGGTGAAAGATTCTTTTTTGTCATCTAACTCTTCATACAGTATTCCAATGAAATCACCATGATAATAATTGTGATGCTTAAAGTCAAATGGAACTATACATTGATCTTATGTTCCTATGGACTCTAAAATACATGCTTAATATACCTCTGACAGTTAAGACCATCGGTAATTCAAACATTTAGTCACTTGATTCTACATTCTTAGACATTAAATGATGTTCCGACGTATTCTTACTAGAATGTATATCATGGGTTGTTATTTATGCTTATCTAACAATCTCTTTGCTCAATCATCTTTATCAGTACACATACCTTTTATTTCAATCACAAAGTATCATTTTTTCTATTCGAACTTAAAATTTGTATTCACTTTCGATTTCTTAGTAAGATTCACAATTTTTGGATCCTCAATTCGGGCTTGGTAAATCCTTTCATATGAAACTAACGTTCAATTCCATAGCAAATTGTGCTTAATTTGCCCAAAATTCAACTTCACATTCTATGCTTCTTTTTGCACTAGATCTTATAACCTCAATATCTAAATTCATGCTTCACTGCTATTGGGATTTCTGCTTAATGTATCACATATGACACTAACTTTACTAGAAAATACTCATTTGTACCATCATAATCTTTCAGTACTTCTATCCATTGTCTCAGTCTCGTGTTTAAATCTCTTAACTAAATAATTAGCTCAAACCTTAATGATCTATATATTTATATATTTCCAAGATGTTCTTAAACATATAATATCTCCAAACTTTCAAAACAATCCACTACTATAGCTATTCTAAATCATGTATCGAATAATCAACCCATAAGACTTTAGTTGTCTCTATACATATGAAATCACTTTATTATGCTGCATTGGATTTTATCCAAATCTCTTATACAACATCATTATATATTATAAAATCTCCAAATCTAGACGATATAATTAATATCGGTGTTATAATTCCTCAAAATTGTTTTTACATCCACGATATGTAAGATTAATCTCAATGTTGAAAAATATTCTCTTCACTTTTCAAATACACTCCAAATATCCTCTATAATCATAATCACGAATTGATCCATTTTACTTGGATCACTTTAATCTTCAATACCATAAAACTGTCGGGGCATTTGTTAACTTGAACAAATGTTTCCAAAGCTCCATATACCCATAATTAGTTCTTATAATTCCTTAAATAACTGATTCCTCATTTCTCATTTTATTTTCAATTTCCCAAACGACTTCCTTCCTCAAATGCTTTTCTAAATTCATTCGATTTCCTCTAATTTCACACTGAATTATTATATTGTCTACTCATTCATACTAATTTCTCCACACATGTCAATTTATTTTCAATCTTAATTTCCTGTGTTGGTAACACATTCATCAGATCTTATTTGTGTCTCCCGAACATATTTACACAAAATATAATGTGGACCTATATACTCCTCATATTAGTAATTTATATCTCCTCAAATTCAGAAATCCACTCATATAGTTGGATACTTTACATCAAACAAAAATACATACATTCTTAGTAGTATATTCTACCTCTTTTGCTTGAGTCTCCATCAGGATTAGGACTCCAATATCATTTCTGATTTATCCTTTCATTGATCATTCTTAATATAAACTATCTGATCTGGTTAACCTAATTCTATAAAATTCTTCTTTGAAAGAAGATTTCTTGCTACTATCCTCTATACTGTTCATGTAATATTTATCAATCAACTGTTAACATCATCATATTATCAGCCATCGTTAATACCTCGAGAAGACCCAGTTTTATCATTCCTACAAGGTCATAACAATCTAATTACCAAAACTCAATGAAGTAGTAAACATAATTACTATCGCATATGCTTAGGTGTGTATCATCAAAGTTATCCCCTTTTGTCCACATATTTATCTCCAACAATTCACAAATTTATATCTTACACGATTGATACTTTGATCTCCATTCATCCTAGACGATATTCTTCTCTTTATTTTCGAATTCATTACTCATTGTAACATTATCAACAATCTCAATCTATCGCCGATTGATCATTATAAGCACTTTTATGTGTTTCTTTAGTTCCTCTTAGACTTTAAACTATGGGAACTCTGACTAACAAATATCCACTAAGTCACAAATTGCTTCCTATATCATCTCCACACATATATTACATATGCGCTCAATATTCTCACTTGTGATGATGATCCCATTATCAAATAGGTACTCACAATAACGTTTCAACTTAACCTTTTGAACTTGTACATGTATCACTATCATTCATCTCATCTTCCAATTATCCTTCATTACATCTTACATATGTATATTTGCCATTGATTCAAAATTATAGATGTATAATCATCATAAAATTCTAATCTCAATTCCACTAACACATTCTTATGGTGGATCGTAACTCTTGTCACAATAATCAAACAACCACGTTGATTCCAATTTCATCTTCTTAAGATCAACATTTTCTGTTTTCATTACATTTTACTTGTACACTTTAATCTCATCATTTCTACTTGTCTCCCTATTTTTCTCAAACAATCTATGATAATATATTCACATCCATCTCATATTCAAGGGTATACCTTCACAGTACAATATTGATGTCATATTCAACAATGCATCCCTTAGTACAAATATGTTGAATCATCTTCTATCATATTTACCCATGTACAATATCTCATTTCTAATTATCCACAACTTTCATTTTCTTATATCATAGAAAAGCATCTTTTTTTTCTCACTAATTCCATAAGGTCAAACTCTTAACAATTACACATGCGTGTAACTCATACACATGCATCTTAGACTAAGGATCAGTCGCTACTGAATGTTGAGACTGGTTAAAGAAAATGCATATAACTTAATACATATTTCCAAAATGCCCATGTAAGATCCTACTTTTGGGCTCTGATATCACAACTGTTGCACCTCGATTTCAGAACTCAACTCTTACTCTGAAAATCATAAGGCTTGAGCGTGTGTATTACATTGTAGGGTTGTTTCAATGAACCCTCATTAGCCATCATCCCACATGAGTGGCGTGCCCACACAAGTCAATCATCAAAAATGAACTCATTTCTTCTATTTCCAAATAGATTTTAGGAAACCTCAAATCGAAATTTCAATTTGGCATCTTCAGAACATTTGTTCCTCATTGTTTTAAGTTTCTAATGACACTAAAATCATTCAATTTGGTTTAAAAATCTAAAAGTTATAGCCCAAACATTTTCGGGCTATTCTTAGACTACAACAGTACACTATGCTCAAATTCCATAGTGAAATTGATAGTCTTAGAGACTAAATTAAAATTTTAACCGTTCAAATAATTTGTATCTTTATATCTCTAGTTTATTTAGAAACAAGAATCATCTCATTTGAAGTTATACAGATCAAGATATCATCAAAATAATGAAGCATGTACAATGAAAATATCCAATTCATACTCTTCCAACTGATACCTTTACTTTGATTCAATCAATCTTTTTCGAATCAATACCAAAAGCTATAAATTTTTATGGAGATATAGATTAATGTGTTATGAATCCAATACTTAAAAAAATCAGATTATTTGGAGGTCTAAAGAAGAAGTTATAATCAAAAGATCAAAGTATGTTTAGAAAATAGCCTCCCTTGGATAAACAGGGAAATCGCGATCGTGCAAATGAACAACCGCAACATTCGGGTGATCCTGATACGCACGATCGCGACATTCTAGTGGTCCTACGAAGTTGCGATCATGCGTATGCACGGCCGTGACATTTAGGTGGACCTGCGACTCTTTTTCTTCACCGACATCTCAAATTCAAACTTCCATAACTTTTGATCCAGAACTCCAAATTTTAAAAATGTTATATCAATGGAAATCTAAAAGAAAGATATAAAACTTTCGTGAAGAACATAAAAATAATTTCTTCCTTTGTAAGGGCTAAATTTCAAAACAATATAGCTGTCCCAAATGTCCCTCTTGAACAGCATCACAAACTTTCAATGATCATATCTTTCAACTCCATTGTCCAAAAAGTTCATACTTTATACCATTGGAAAGATAAAAGATAATCTAAAACTTTAATAAAGACAACTTTGTCTAATTATTCCTAAATTAATCCAATTTTTCCTTGAAATCAGTACACAATTTTCACCGAAAGACTTGAAAATTTTCCCAAATTCACTTTCTCTAACGCAACTTCATTCATAACAATTCAACTACTAACTTGATTTCATTAAACTCTTAAATCTCAATTCATACGGCTCATCACATTCAAATCCATTTCATCCATACACAAATTCACAGTTCAACTTAACAATCATTCAAACTCAAATTCACATTTCAGCTTAACAATCATCCATACATAAATCCATATTTCATTAACATCATAGAATAAGAGTTTACAAATCTTTAATGGCATTCCAAGCCACATTACATCATCAATATCAAAAATCCGAAATACAAAAGATACAAAACCCCATAATTCTCGACATGTGTCTGAAGTCTTGTTTTTACATCAATCTAACTTAAAATACAAAATATGCATAATCGAAGGAATGCCTTGACTCTCTTTCACCCGATCTCTTTCTCATCACCTGGAGATGGAAATGAAAGGGGGTGAGCTTGAAAGCTCATGGGTAATAGATTTATAATTAAGAAATAAGCAAAAACCAATTTCAAAATTCGTTGTCATTGTACATTTTCGTAACCATAGTAATTTCGCAGAAAAAAATCATCAAACACTTATTTCTCAAAATTCTCAATTTATCAAACAGTTCATAAACAATTTTAAATCATGTATGCATCGAACTTATCAACATTTCATGATCACATAAGCACATCAAAATGGTTTGGTAAATCCATGAACATGACGAACTACATATTTTCACATAATAGTCCTGTGTAGTCGTAAATTTGACGCACTATCGCAATCCCACATAGTAGTTTTACGTAGGCGTAAACTTGAGGGAGCCCATGAAGGAGCTCCGTGCCACTAGCGGGCAGGCAGGAGAAGCCTTTAACTTGGTCAATGTGCACGTGGCATTCTTGAATAGATTACACCAAACCCACATAATATGTAATTCATGAATGAAAAATCGTTTGCCCAAATGGCACATTCTTGGAAACTTGTTTTTCATGAATATAAGATATTTTGAAAACTATTTTTGAAAACATGATTTCATAAATATGTATCTTTTCAAAAGAATCATTTTCAAAGTCTTTTCACAAATCATCAACCCAATTCACATATCAAACACATAGCAAATTCTCAATTCATTCAAGAAGCAACAAATGCAACATTTATAATGCAATTTAAAACATTTAACTTCTTTAATTCAAAGAACACATTTGTGGCTTATTTACTATATTATAAATATGTAACCTACCTTGATTTCCTTCCTTAAAACTTTGCTCAAAATTGCCTCTACTCTTACTCCTCTTGCCTCCTTTAATTTCCTTTATCAAAGACAAAATTTCCATATCAATAGGCATTTTAATTGAAAATCTCACAAAAACATAAGCATGAAATTGACCCTAGAATTCTTAAACCCAAGCATTTCCTAAGCTCTTTGAACCAAAACTGTTGGAGCCCGAATCCGGAACCCAACTGATGTCGGATCCCATTACCGAATCCAACTGTTGAACCGTAAATTTTGAAACTTAATCATCTTGCCTTGTAGGGTTTATTTCATTTAACCCT
>JANZLD010592299.1:0-13522 GCA_026413575.1 Erythroxylum carthagenense
GTCGGAAATCTGTCATACATGCATGTACATATATATGCTTGTGCAATTATGAACATTTATCAATAATGTAGAGGCTAGGAATGCATATGCAAAATACGTATGAGATGAACTATACCCATCCCATCGGTGACGGGATATTACAGATTGTTGATGAAAAAAGAAGAGAGTTTATAAATTGCACATCTGGTTGTTCAAGGAAAGAAGAAAAATCAAGTTAATTTAAAGGGAAAAGGTCAAATACCTACCTATGTAACACCCACATACCCCCTAAGAGGATATGCCAATGCCACACAAAACAAAACAAAAACATGTTAAACACTCCAAAGCACTTATAGAATCTCATGCAAATGTACATTACATATCATTAAATGTTATTTTATAAACAGAACATGTCATACATATTGTACTTATCAAAACACATGTCATAAATTCAAAAGTCAACCTGTATTTAAGTTATTACAAACCGTTTACATCAAAATACAATATGTCTTAACATATGGAGTACAACTAAAAAATAAATTGAACATTTCCAAAACAAAACATATTCTTCTTGGCCACTGCAGTTGTCTTTGTCCTAATCTTTAAAGCTTCTTATCAAAACCTACACGGAGGCAAAACTATCGTGCTAAACATATGGCTTAGTGGGGAATAACTAAACAAGATATAAACTAGCGACTATTTTTAACAATCGTCTAGCATTTATATGTACAGAATCAGATCATATCACTAGCAATATTTAATTGTTTATGTTAAAAAGCAATCCATACATTGTGTGTCTCATAATAGAATACGATTCATCAATACAGAACAAAAATATAATTTTCATAACAGAATGTACAAGTATCAGAACATGATATAATTCTTTCATATCAAAATATAACTTATATCATATTAGGATATGTCTTGTATCAAATCAGAATTTATCTTGTAATAGAAGAAAACTTGTTTATATCAAAATTGAATATGTATCAGAATACAAAACAAGTTAGCCTGCTAATCCCTTTTACAGAAATGGGTAATGGGATCAGAACAAAAGATACCATGATTGGTATCACAGAATAGAAGAGACTTATGTCTCAAAATTAGTGGACACTGTAGTGTTAATAATCAGGGGACACTTTAGTGTCAAGTTATAGGAGCAGCTGTAGACCTTTCTAGACATGCCTATTTACCCACAACTAAAACTTAATAGTTTTAAAACAAAACATTTACATTTCAGAATCCTCATGTAAAAGTTATATTGCAAAACATATGAATTTACTCCATTTTGCTCAACTTGAGCATATTCATTCACATTTGATCAAACTCAATATGTTTTATAAACATAAGCATTTGCAAAGATGCACCAATGTACACATTAAGTAATTACATTTTATATGTACTCACCTAAATTCTCAATTCACAAACATTTATAACTAACACATCACTTATATCATTTAAATTACATTTGTGTTCATAATTATACTTCATTTATTTAATAACTTAAAAGTTCCAAATTAGATACTTATTATCAAATAAAACCTTCCATAAGTTATTACCTTAGTTGAAAATCCAAAACCTATTCAACCTTTAACCAATTAATCTAATCTCAAAATAGGTTCATTACAAACCCTAATCAACTTCAATTATACCAATGTAAGGTATATTATCCTACTATGGTTCAACAATTACATAAAACAAAGATTACTATGTTAATGCCTTGCCCACGATCGTGGGGTACATTCCCATGATCGTGACAGAAGTTCATGCATCTTCCCACGAGTGGGATGAGTGCCACGATCGTAGCATGACCATTTTCCTGTGAATTCCAGATTCAAACATCTCCCAAATTTCAAAACACCAACATGATAATCCCTATTTCATACTTTAAGTATACCTCAATTACATGCCAACTCCTCATTAACTTCATGTCCAATTTCAACTCAAAATCACTCATTTGAAAACTCGTAAGACATTATCTTTCATGCAACAAATTCGGTAGCAAAATCCATCAAACAAGCATCATGTTATAGACTTTATTATATCATCAATTCCAAACATATTCCATTCCAATTCAAGTAACATAGATTTCATGTCATAACATGCAATCAAGTTTAGAATTCCCTTACATAATTAACTTCAAGTTCCTTCTTCAAAAAACCAACCAAACCAACCTTTATGCAATCAATACACTTCCAAAATCTAGGTAGGTATAGGATGATCTTAACACCAAGAAGATAGAAACATAAAAGATAGCTTAGGGTAGCTTCTTGATGCAATATCTTACAAGAATTCTAAGTGAAAATGAAGCAAAATTCAGAGCTAAGAGAGGGTGGATGGTTTCAGTGGAGATGCTTGAATGAAGGCTGCAAAAACTTCTTGCAAGCTTGACACCTAAGTGGCTAGGTGTCACTCTCACAACATGGCATTTGTTACCATTGCATGTGTCCCGTTTGCCCACCATATAAGCCACCAAATGCCTCCAGCCACTTGTCACTTAATCAATGCTGCTAATTGTCATTCAATTATACTGTCATTTGTCCCTTGTTTACTTATGCCAAATGTCACTAAATGTATAGGCTCAGTCATCCAAATTTTCATGTACCAACTTATCTTACCATTTGACATTTTCCTTGTCTAAATGTACATTGTAATAGATCAATTTTTTAATGGTATCAATTAATTCTACGTTACTAATAATGGTCCATCAAACCAAGATTCAACACATATACAATTCACGATCCTATCCCAATTTTAACACCTATCACATTTACTTCCATGAAGATGTAACATTTCTCAACTAGGGTGTAATTTAGGGCCTTACAACCTAAGTTGACATTAAGAAGGAATCTAAGTGCCTTTTTGCAAGAAAAAAGGACATATGAAGATGGATTGTCTCAAACATAAGGAATGACTTGAAAATAATGGTAATCTAATCTCACTTGTTTGCTTTGAATCTAATATGGCTAAAGTTTGTCATGACACATGATGGATTGATTCTAATTGTACAATACATATTACAAATGAGCTACAGGATGTGCAAAACCCAAGTGGGAAGTGAGCATTATATCTTATCCAAAAACAATATGGGTTCACATGTGGGGGCTATTAGGGATTACAATTTAATTTTATGTATTGTTTTGTTTTAAAAATAGAAAAGACATTTTATATTCTCAATTTCTCTAGGAAATTGATTTCAAATTCAAGACTTGTACCTTTTGAAGATTCCTTTCATTTTTAGATGAATCTTTAAAGTTAAATTATAAACATGAATTTATTAGGAATGGTACATTATTTTATGGTCTTTTCTATTTAATTTACAAGAGAATACTTGTTACAATGCAACACATGTTCATTTGCTGGGACAAAATGTTGTGTTATGAATGAAAATTCCTATATGTTGTGGCATCAAAAATTAGGACATATCTCCATAGAAAGGATTAAAATATTGGTGAATGACGAAGTATTTTGGATTTATTATTTTTGAAACTTATATGGACTGCATAAAAGGAAAGTAGACCATCAAATCGAAGATAGGTGCCAAGAGAGGTTTAGATATATTAAAAATTATACATACAGATATTTTTGGTCTAGATATGGAACCGTATGGTCAAAAATACTTCATCTTATTTATAGTTGATTACTCACGATATATACAACTCTACTTGCTTCATAATAAGAATGAAGAAACAAATGCTTTCAAAATATTCAAAGCTGAAGTAGAGAAACAATGCAGTAAGAAAATTAAGATCATGAGGTATGATAGAGATGGGGATTATTATGGTAGATATACTAAAGGTGCATAAGCACTTGGTCAATTTGCGAGGTATGTTTAAAAAATAGGATAGTAGCTCTATACACTATACTTGGATCTCTGGATCAGAATGGTATGGTAGAAAAAAGAAACCGAACATTATTGGACATGGTACAAAGTATACTAAGTAGCTCCAAACTTCCTAAGTCCTTGCGGACTAAAGCTCTTAAGATAGTAGTGTATATATTAAACAGGGCACTAACCAAGGCTATTTCAAAGACACCATTTAAGTTATTTAAAGATTGGAAATCGAATTTGTGACATATACACATTTGGAGATGTCCGTCTGAAATAAGAATTTTAATCTACAAAAGAAGAAATTGGACCTAAAGACCATAAGTGGGTATTTCATTGGATATGCCAAAAGGTCTAAAGCATATAAGTTTTATTGTCCATCACATTACGCTAGAATTATGGAATCAAGAAATGCAAAATTTCTTGAGAATAACTTGATTGTGGGAGAGATCAATTTCAAGATAAAGTTTCTGATAATGATCATTTGGATACTCAACCTTCCACCTCAAATAATAAAGTGATTGTCATTCACAATGCTCCTTAGGTTCAAATGTTGTATATCTAGTAGATCTCCTTAATGTTACACTAACATCTTCCTGTGAAGTTTGTTGTTCAACTGGTTGCTAAATTCACAGGAAGATGTTAGTGTAACATTAAGGAGATCTACTAGAATAAGGAAATAAATTATTACTAGTAGTTATGTTATATATCTATAAAAATTTTACTAAAATATAGGAGTGGAGAATGATCTTGAAATCTTTTTACAAGTCATGAGTTGCAAAGAATCAAATTTATGGTACAATACTATGAAGGAAGAAATGAAGTCCATAAAGAATACGATATTTGGGATCTTATTGAGTTGCCTAAATGTGCAAGCCTATAGGCTGCAACATTGAGAGATACAAGGCCAAACTTGTTGCTAAAGGATTCACTCAAAAAGAAGGAATCAATAATACAGATACTTTTTCTTTTGTGTCTAAAATGGGTTCATTTTGTATAGTCCTCGTGGAATTAACCCATACTTGTCAGTGCTACCTATAACTATACTGTGCATTTATGATATAAAAAATTAATCTATAACACCATTAAGTTTTTCGTCATTACTAGGGATTAAGATATTAGGTAAACTTAGCTTCATTACTCTAGCCATTACTTTTTTTATTTATTTTCTTTTCTCTTTGTGTTTATTTATTTAATCTTATAACTATCCATCTTGATCTTATGTTTGTGGTTTGTTTGTAAGGTTTGGAAATTCATTGTTATAGTCATTAAACACAATGGAAAGATGGAGAGGATAATATTTCCTGGGAGATTATAGTATACAATCATTTAACAGTTTTGAAAGCTTAAAATAAAAGGCATAGTGACATGTATTCAAAAGCTTAACTAACATCCATGACATGTTATGACATTTGTGGGATAAGCACTCCAATTATGAGTATCAAGTACTAGACTATATATAGGAGCATCCAATTTGCATAGAGAATTGGTCTCAGGGCACCCCGTATGGGAATACTTATAATCTAGAGTGAAACAATTGTTACGACTTTGTATGTAACGATCACACAACATTTATATTTTTGCAACAATAGCAATAATGGGAGTATCGATATCTTAAGGATGTGTTTATGAAATTCGTCTCTTTAATCAAGACTACTCTCCATAAAACTAAAGATCCAAGTTTTTTATTTAGATACACTGTTCCAAATTTAAGGGCACACTTGAATGTAATAAAGTTATGGAGTGGAGAGAAGCTAGAGGTTAAAGACAAGGAAGAAGCTACAGTTCAAAAAGAGGGGGAAAAAAAGGAGATAGAGGAAGATGAAAAGGAGGAGCCAAATAAATAAGCAATCAAGGGATTATCAATAATCATATTAAGTACAAAAAGCTCCTACTTCCCGTAGAAAACTGTCAAAGTTAATCAAAGATCTAAAAAGTTTTATTTAGGTATGATAATGGGTCAAGTTGGGTTTTGTTCCCACTGGCCTGATCTTAGATAAAAAAATCTTTGATCGGGATTGAGCCCAACTCGAGGCCAGATTAAGCTTCGAATAGGGGCTGACACCTAGGTCCAAGCATGATCAGACTCAAGCTAAGTCCTTTTTAAAATTAAAAATAAATAAATTTTAAGTTAAAAAGATTGTTTAAAAATTTTATAATATATTTTGTTATTCAAAAACTCTTTTTTATTAAAAAAAGTTAGTATGTATTTATTTTTTAAAAATTTTTGTTTCTTATTAATTTTTTCTGACATAGTCTATTATTATAGGCCTTAAGTTAAACTTTTGAACATAGTCACGATTCTTGATTGTTCTAAATTACTTTTTTTTGTCAAATCATCTCATCTCTTATAAAGAGTCCATATTTATTTCATTTTTATTAAATTAATATTATTAAGTCTAAAGGTTTGCTTTTGACCAAAAATTTAAACTTATTTGTTTAATTTTTTAAAAATGAATTCCAATTTAACTTTTATCTCTTTTTTTTTCTACTAATCATCATTATCTTATCTAAGTCTAATAATAAAGTGGTGCTTGGTTCATTCAAAATATGAAAACAAAATCAATTCTTGAGTCAACTTATGCAACAAATATCACAGTAATATTATGAAAATTATTTTATTATCCAAATAACAAAGATATGAAAAGGCAAAAAGATTTTTCTAATTATAGCTAGAAAGTGAAGACTAAAGTTAAGTAAATGGGCAGAGACAACAGTATAGATATTTCTTTGTTAACTTGCATAAAAACACAATAGTAAAGATTTATGTCTTCAAATGTAAAAATCAAAGAAACCATATGATAAAAATTAAATTCAAAAGCAAAGATTAAAGAAAATAAACTTGTAGTAGAGGAAAGGGGCTAGCTAATTGTTATAATCAGGATCGTTAATAGCTCACACCATTTAATCTATATGTAGAAACATTATTATGGAAATTGTACCTAATTATGAAATAAATGTATTAAATGAATACTCAACACATGATAATCAACAATTAAATATACCTTCATCATCAAATATTTTTCAAAGAAATTTTCAATTGAAAGACCGGTCTCTATATTGTACTTATGTTAGAAACACGTCCATTTGATGTTACCACGCCTATATTGAATGCAATACAGCCATGTTGACATGTTTCATGTAAAATAAGTGGTTTTAAATTCTCAAAGAGTTAAACGACCATTAACATGCTCATGTTAGAGCCCAACATGCTCGTGTTAATGCTGCGTTCACATTTTGAGCCCATGTTCATTTTAGATTCGAGGGTTCATAATTTTTAATCAACATAATCACAAAAGCCCCTGCTGATGCTCGTTTACCACCTAGAACTCTAGTTTTCAAACCATAAAAGGGAAAATTAACGGGAAAAATAGGGAAGAGGCTCGGGAAACATAAGAAAAAATCCTAAATGGCAATAAGCATGAGAAACAACCAAGAAAACCTTTTTGGAGCATATTCTCATTAATCTAAAGTGAAGATTTTGGAGATGTTAGAAACTTCAGTCATGTCATCCTTGATTTTTGACTTTTTCTTAAGCTTTGATGTTTTGTCTTCTATGAGTATGAGCTAAATTCCTTTTGGTATCTAGATTAGATGAACCTCGGGATGGACCTTATAATGACTTTATTTTATTTTAATTTTATTGAGATTCATTTATGTGTTCTGATCTACTCTTGAATCAATATTATTAACATGTTGGCTCATGTATGATTTCATGCAATTAAGATTGAGAAATCCATTATGAACATAACTGAAAGGAGTTGCATGCAAATCTAAAGATAGGTTGATATAAAATTTTCAAATTAGGGCCAAACCTTATAATGAAATTAATAAATCGATTACTGTGAATTTAAGGGTTTTAATTAGAAAGAGATTTCAATTAATCAACCTAGAATTGGGTGTTAATAGTAATGAAAAAGATATTAGCATAATTGAGAAATTTTCATAGTCCAATAAACTATAGATTTAACGAAATTATTAATGTATGAGAAGTTCTAAAGGGATTCAAATTTCATGTACTATTGTTTTATTGGTTGATTTTTTATTCTTTTGTTATTCCAGTTTATTTTGTGTTGCCTTGCCATTAATTTTTTAAAATTAATTTATCAAAAATCACAATTTTCATTTAGATAATAGGAAAAGAGTTATTACTAGTACTCATATTCCTCGTAGGATTAACTCACCCTAGCTATAACTACTTTGTATATTTGCGGTATAAAACAAATTAATTCATAACATCACCAGCAACTTCAATGGAGCTCCTCTTAACATTCTAAATTATGAAAAAAGAGTTATATGCATTAGTAAGTAGTCAAGAAACTTGACAACATTATTTATGGTCCAAAGAGTTTGTTATTCACACTGACTATGAATCCTCGAAGCATTTAAAAGGGTGAGTAAAGTTGAATCGATATCATTCCCATTACATCAAGTTCATTGATACATTTTCTTATGTGATCAAGTATAAGTAAGGTAAGGAAAATGTCATAGCTAATGCATTATCCTAAAGGTATGCCCTGATTTTTATGTTCAATGTAAAAATGTTAGGCTTTGAGTAAGCTAAGAAATTATATGTGAATGATGGTGATTTTGCATCCATCTTTAGGGCTTGTAAGAAAATTGCTTTAGAAAAATTCTTTCAGCACGATAGGTTTTCATTTAAGGAAAATAAATTGTGTATGCCAAAAGTTCTTTAAGAAAGTTATTAGTACACAATGCCTATTAGAGAGGATTTATAGGTCATATTGACATTAAAATTTTTTAAATGTTTTGCTTGAACATTTCTTTTAGTGTCACATATATCATGATGTTAAAAGAATTTGTGCTAATTATATTACATATAGATAAGCTAAGTCTAAAGTTATGTCACATGGTTTGTATACTCCTTTTCCAGTCCTTAATGAATTTTGGATTCATAGGTTTATAAGGTGACACATTTTATTGCATATAGTAAAATCGATAAAACAACCAACATAGTTGACTTATTATTTAAGGAGATATTATGACTAGATAGTGTTCTTAGGAGTATTATGTTTGATATAGATGTCAAGTTCCTTAACAACTTTTGAAAGGTTTTGTAGGGAGGTTTGGAACTAATTATTATTTTAAACTGCTTATCATCTTCAGCTGATCGTCAAACTAAGGTAGCAAATAGGAATTTGACTACTTTATTACATGCTATCGTTTAAAAGAATTTGAAAGTTATGAAGGTTGTTTGTCATTCATTGAATTTACATATAATATAGTTATTTACAATACTATTAGTTATTCACTTTTTTAGGTTACTTATTGCTGTAACCCACTAAGTTCATTTGATTTTTTTACTTGTTCATAAAAGGAGTAGCTTTTTTAAAGAAAAAAAGAAAGTTGAAATGGTGAAACAACTACGTGAAAATATTTGATGACACAACAAAAGAAAATAAAGAATATGCATCTAAGTCTAATAT
This sequence comes from Erythroxylum carthagenense, assembly GCA_026413575.1. Taxonomy (NCBI): domain Eukaryota; kingdom Viridiplantae; phylum Streptophyta; class Magnoliopsida; order Malpighiales; family Erythroxylaceae; genus Erythroxylum; species Erythroxylum carthagenense. The sequence continues at coordinate 9,256 of JANZLD010592299.1, forward strand.
AGGGAGAAAGAAAATTACCTTTTTAACTAGGTGATTAAGTATGGGTGCATATAATAAAGGAGACATTTTTAGACTAAAGAGGCTCAAAATTGCAATTAAAGATGAGATGATATAGTTTAAGTTGTCGAATAAATCAATGATAATGCTTATCAATTAAATCTTTTATGTGAGTAAAATATGAACGCTACTTTTAATATTTTTATTTAACTCCTTTTGATGTAGGTGATGGCTTGAGAACCAATATTTTAAAATAAGGAGGGAATGATAGAAATCAAGTTACCTTTAATCCTTTGAGTTTGGCAAACAAACCAATTATATGGATCATTGAACGTAATTATAACTTTTAGTTAACTTAATTTGAGTGAAGGTTAGAGAATAATTAAATGTAAAACATAACTTTTAATATAGTTATGCATTATCTCGTATAAATTTGTTGGATAACTCAATAATGAGATATGGTCTCCAAAATGGGTGTGCCTTACATCATTTATATCTTAAAAAAGTTAAAATGAAGTTGAAGTCTCCATCTATAAGCATGTCCCAGGTCATACTTCCTAGAAATATAGAAGGATCAATGGTCTTAGACACACGTGTGTCTTAGACTATACCTTATGCCACTAAAATGTCTATTGCAACATGTCCTGGCCTATGACTATAGAACATATCATGTTTAATCAAAACCCTGTTTTTTATTTAAGTTTTAAAACCTTAGTTTTGGTGTTTTGGTATTTAAAGGGTTTCTTCTTTTTGAACAACATATCTGAATATAGTTATGAAAGTTCTTTCTAGTTCTTCAAAGAACATTTTAAACTTATCAAGTTATTTGCTTGTGGCATACAAATTTTCTTACAACCTTGTTTTTAGTTCTTTATAACAATGAGTCAAGATTCTTTTATAACTTTAATTCATGATTATATATAATCATTTGGTCAAGATTCTTTTATACCTTTAGTTTGTGATTTAGTGTAATTATTCGGTTAAAGTTATATATTTAATGTAGTTTTAGCTTCCTTATCCTTATGCTATGATTATGAATCAAGTGTGTAAGGTTTTAATGTTTCGTCCTCGAGGTTTGAATGAATAGCCCTCTTACTCTTTTGATGTATAACATTTTCATTTGTCTAATAAGGCTATTTTAGGTTCATCTTCCTCGAGAACATTAAGCCAAAAAGGATTTATTGATGGGAAAACCTATCTAGGGATGTCAATGGGTTGGGCTTGGTCTAACTTGACCCATGGACTGGGTAGCTCGTGGCCCGTGGCCCGTGGCCGGATGAGCCACAGGTGGGCTGGGTTTTTTTAGAAAAAGTAAAAAAATGATATCATTTTTTACGTTACGATTGGGTCACAGGTCGGCCCAACCTCTGTTTATGGCCCGTTCAAGGCGAACAATTTTGACCCATGGTCCGTTTAACCCAACTCATTTTTTACCTTACGATTAGGTCACAGGTTGGCCCAACCGCTATCTGTGGCTCGATCGAGGTGAACAATTTTGGCCTATGGTCCATCCAACTCAAGTCAAAATCAGGTCAGGTCGGGCCAAAATTGACATTCCTAAACATATCTCAATTCTCATTGATTTGGATGGGATATATAGTATTATGCAACCTTGCCTTTCTATCATGGTCCGCAATGGAGATTCCTTACATTGTGCCGGCTATTACTTTAGTATTTCCATAATCCGTTAACAATAATCCTTCACCATACCATTTTACATTTCACCCATTAAAGGTGCTAATATGGCTTTCGGAATATAGTGGCTTAGAACCCTTAAACATGTTCTTTCTGATTGCTCTATGCCTACTCTGACTTTCTATCACAAATGATCTTTGGTTCAACTTGTTACCATTTCCTAACTACTCTTTCTTGGAAAAAATTTTCATAAACTTCTTCACCATCCTCTCGCTTTGACCTCGAATTAGAATTCATCAAAGCCATGTTTAAGTTTCATCCCAATATCCAAGCCCTCCTAACTAACTACTCTCCTACTTTTCACACCCCCTCGTAGACTATGCCTTTACAGAGACCATGATCACCATATACCCGTCTTAACTCAATCCTGTGACCATTAAACCCTATAAATACACTCATTTTCAAAAGGAAGTAAGGACATAACTAACTTATGATATGTTGAGGATGGCATCATTCAACATAATCAAAGTGCTTTTTCATCTCCACTAATATTAATGCGAAAGAAAGATAGAATATTACAATTTTATGTTCATTATAAGGCCTTAATTATAGTCATTTTTTGAGATTATTTCCCTATTCTTACAGTGGATGAGCTACTACATGAGTCATATAGGGATAAGGTGTTTCTCAAATGGACTTTAGACCGGGTTATCGTTAAATTTGACTTGCAAATGAAGATTCTCATAGAACAACTTCGGAACGGTTATGTATTTCAGTTTAACTAATGGATCTTCTACATTCTAGTAAATGACGAATGATTTGTTGGGGTCATTTTTAACGAATTTTGTGCTTGTCTTTTTCAATGATATCCTAGTTTCTAGCCTATGATGGATCAAACATGTAAAACATCTTAAATAGGTTTTATAGTTGTCACAGACTCATCAACTTCATGCCCAATGAACTAAATATGTTTTCATAGTGGAGTTAGTGGATTACTTGGACCATGTTATTTCTATTAAACGTGTTTAGGCAAACTCAAGTAAAATTTTGGGCCATTTTGGATTAACCCATTTCTGAAACATTCATCGCGCTACTTGATTTTTCAGGTCTGATTGGGTACTATCGATGTTTTGTTCATCATTATACTACTATTATGGGTCTTATTATAGATTTGTTACAGGCTACTTCATCCCAGTAGACACCAATTACTGAAGTCTTTAGGCTATGTTTGGTTGTGTTAAAGAAGTGCTCTAAAGGCAATCACCTTTAGCACTTATTGTACAAATCGTTTAATGAAGTCCTTGATACAACATATAGCATTGAGAAAATCATAATGAGATCACGATAATGAGATTCTATCATGTGTAATTATGTTAGCATCTAAATTTTTCCTAGTCATGGGATTAATGAGATGAGATATCATTAATCTAGATAGACTAGCACATGTTATACTCCTCGATTGGATCAAGCAGTAAATCTTATAAGCTGTAGACATGAGTTGTTTACAAATAAAATATAGATGCTTACAAAGGGTGGTAAGTACATTGGATTGACCTATTATGAGACAATCATATGGATATTCTATTCCAATGTCAATGATAGTCTCATCATAGCAATGGTGCAAGTATCCTTTGACTTGAGGTGCTCAAGGATATGTCAAATACTGGTCATGTACTTTAACTCCATTCATCGGTGCCTTTCAAAGGTTACTTATAGGGTGGTGATTAGGTATAGCTTGAGGTATTAGAAGGTAATTGAGTAGCCAATAAAGAACTCACCACTCCTAATAAAAGCAGATGATGCTCACAGATTCCTGTCAGGGTCATTACTCGGGAGTCTCTGACCAGAGCAGATACGTATCATCAAGAGAATCTTCAGGGCCGATCCTGACGTTTTATAGGCCCTAGGCAAATAAAAAAGGTTTCTATTTTGCCTTTTTTCTTTCTTTATGATAATCGAGAGTGGGCTCTTCTAAAGAACAAAAAAGGTGAAATATGGGCCTTTTTGTTGCTCTTTATGAAGATCAAGACCTTCATAAAGAACAAAATGAAATAAAATGGGGCCCTTTTTGTTGCCTATTTTATTCTTCATGAAGCTGGGCCCTAGGCAAGTGCCCTGCCTGCCCTTTCCCAGGGTCGAGTCTGTCTTCAATGATACATAGAGTAATGAGATCCTCAGGACAAGATTTAATATCACTTAGACTAGATGTGACATCAAAGTTATGAATATCGTACCAAACTTGGTACCGAATTAGGTTTTGGAACAGAACTGTACCAGTACCGGTCGATACCGGGTACCGTTTCGGGTAATTTTTTAAATTATGAAATGATCCATAAAATTTTTAAAAATTGCAAAATAGTCCATATTAGTATATTGTACAGTTGTACTGTATACTTTACTAGTTTATTGTCTACATCAACCATGTTTTCAAAAATCTTAATAATAAATAACAATGACAATTAATATGAAATAACTCAATAACAATAATTTTTAAATATTTTACATATAAATAATAAACAAAGACAATCATCATCATACACACATCAAATTAAGAATATTACAAAGTATTTAAAATATTACAACAATACAATTTCATCATTTTAATAAATAATATTACATCAAAAGATTCAAAACA
>JANZLD010592333.1:0-13517 GCA_026413575.1 Erythroxylum carthagenense
TAAGGTTAAGCGTGATCAGTTTTTGGTCTCTTGGATCGGAGTCTGAAGGATAACTTACAGTGATTCAATAAAGACTTTTTATGTGTTGTAGCTGAGATGCAGCCTGATCAGAGAAAAAAGGTACAGGATCAACCATATCGAAATTGTTTATATTGCTACGGTAATATATGCATAGTTCTTCATATCGAAGCAAGATCAAAGTGGTTGTTTCTGAGTCTATGCATGATCCTAGTCTTTACGTTCCAAATTGTGCTGTCTTTAGATTATCTTTACGTTCCAAATTGTGCTGGATGTTTCATTGTTTTTAGGGTGTGATTCTGATATAACTGGATGGCTTCATATTCATGTCTAAAGCTTCATGAACACTTGCTAAAGTCCCCAATTTACAAATCGTGGCAGGTCCCACCATCAATCGTAAACATCTGTATTCTCACACCTTAACAGTGATATTGCAACGTAAATTTTAGGGACCATGTCTGATGTAGATATAGTCTAGAAATTGATCTTTTTTTTGCATATTACTTAAATGCCGAGAAGTATGCAAGTTATACTTCCTTTGTGGTTACACGCATGACTTGATGGTAAGGCTAAGGGGATAATGTTTTATCCCTTGTCATTTGAACAGTTGTAATCATGGTAATTGGCTGATATCATGACCTGAGTGCTTCACGTGATTAAAGTTTAGAGTTGAACCATCATAAGGTTCTAAAAGCAGGTTTTGTGGGGTCAGAGTAAGCTTGGCAGTAATAGTGAGTTCCAATGTGCAAATTTTAAGAGAACCCGGTAGATGAATGTGATTGTAATGTCCTTTCATCTTAATCATAGCCTGAATACATGTAGGAAAAAAAAATTGAATGTTTGATAAAAGCCATCGCAGAACTTATTCTTTGTCTGAAAATTGCAAAACCAGGTGTGATTTTTTTATGGCTAATGTTGTTTATCTTAATCTCGTATTGCAGGTGGATGTAGACTTTTTCACTGAGTATGGTGAGGGGAGCAGGTACAGAATAGAGGAAGTAATTGGAAAAGGAAGCTATGGTGTTGTTTGCTCAGCTTATGACACACACACTGGAGAAAAAGTTGCTATTAAGAAAATAAATGATATCTTTGAACATGTCTCTGATGCCACTCGCATCCTTCGGGAGATTAAACTTCTTAGGTTGCTGCGGCACCCAGATATAGTGCAGATCAAGCACATCTTATTACCTCCTTCCAGAAGAGAGTTTAAGGATATATATGTAGTTTTTGAACTAATGGAATCTGATTTGCATCAAGTTATTAAAGCAAATGATGACTTAACTCGAGAACATTATCAATTCTTTCTTTATCAGCTTCTTAGAGGGATGAAATACATACATACAGGTAATAGTAACATTTGACTGCTTTTTTGTTGTGAATATTGTGATGTTCTGTCCTTTGCATTCTAAGTTCTATTACTGTCCTGCAGCTAACGTTTTTCATCGGGATCTCAAACCTAAAAATATCTTGGCAAATGCCGACTGCAAGCTGAAGATTTGTGATTTTGGTCTTGCAAGAGTAGCCTTCAATGATAGTCCTACGGCTATCTTTTGGACAGTAAGTTTTCTTTCTGTTTTCTTTGTTTAATGCTATACTCAAATTGCCACTTAGGGGAAAATTCAGGAGCACCTGATTTATGTTAACTGTTGAACAGGATTATGTTGCAACCAGATGGTATAGGGCTCCGGAATTGTGTGGATCATTTTTCTCTAAGGTGCTGGAATTGTCACTACTGCCATCTGCTTAATATTACCTGATCTGATGTTATTTTGGTGTTTGAATAAAACTGCAAGCATTATACCTTTTTTAACAGCTTTTGTTGTTGCTCAGATATCTTGGAACACCTTAGAATGAAATCTGTTATTTCCATAATTCTATAGACCCAAATGTTGCACACATATTGATTTCTCTACAATTGAATTTTGCTTCTTGTACAATATTTTTGAAGTGTTGAAGACCAAGAAGCAGTTAATTAGACACCCCCTTCTCCTCTTAGGTTAGTTTGGGGATCTGGAAGGGTGTGATGCTGTTGAGGGTGAATAACTGTGGACCAAATCCTTTAGTGTGACAAATGCAGTAACTTTATCTTTGGTTGTTGGTTAACGAATTCGTTTTACTTTGTCTAAAGATGATACTCTGTGTTGCTTTCAGTATACCCCAGCAATAGACGTATGGAGCATTGGATGCATCTTTGCTGAACTTCTGACAGGGAAACCTCTTTTCCCTGGTAAAAATGTGGTCCATCAATTGGATTTGATGACTGATTTATTGGGAACACCATCAGCTGAATCTATTGCTAGGGTATGTCAACTAGCTTTGAAATGACAAAAGAATAACTTTTTTTTTTATATATATATCAAATATAGTCATCAATTTTTGTTTCATATGTCAGAATAGTAGTATTTAACAGGGTATTGAATCATATGAGCAGGTGCGCAATGAGAAAGCTAGGAGATACTTAAGCAGCATGCGAAGGAAGAAGCCCATTCCCTTTTCACAAAAGTTTCCTCATGCTGATCCCCTTGCTCTACGTTTGTTAGAAAAAATGTTGGCATTTGAACCCAAAGACCGACCCAGTGCTGAAGAGGTGAATGTTTATGCCTTTCCATAACATTCTTGATTTTGTGCTTTAGCTTAATGAAGCTCCTTTCTTGTTATTTGGCAGGCTCTTGCAGATCCTTACTTTAAGGGTTTGGCCAGGGTTGAGAGAGAACCTTCTGCTCAACCAGTTTCCAAGATGGAATTTGAATTTGAGAGACGAAGGATAACAAAGGAAGACGTGCGGGAACTCATATATCGAGAAATTTTAGAGTACCATCCTAAAATGTTGAAAGAGTTTCTGGAGGGTTCAGAGCCAACAGGTTTCATGTATCCTAGGTATTGATTACTGAATAATAATTTTAAATCATATCTCTACGATTTGAGTATGTATACTTAATGATTCATCTTTTGCTTTACAAGAATTCTACAGCCTTGGAGGTTGAAAATGTTTACTTTGTTTATTTGTAAATGCAGTGCTGTTGACCATTTTAAGAAACAATTTGCTTACCTTGAGGAGCACTATGGAAATGGTTCAACTGTTGCTCCACCTGAGAGGCAACATGCTTCATTGCCTAGGTATCCCTGTTGAATATTTCTTCTTACAATCGTTCTTTTTATTTATTGGTCTCTTTAACGTTTTCTACGTGATGAACTACTATACTAATGAATATTCTACCCATGCAGGCCATGTGTGCTATATTCAGATAACACAGTACATAAATCAGCTGAAGTTGCAAATGATCTTTCCAAGTGTTCCATTAGAGAAACAAGGCCAATTTTGGACAGGAATGATGGCATCCCGATGACAAAGCTTCCACTTCAAGTTCCCCAAAGTCTTCAAGGTAACTTTGTCATTTTCTCATTTACTCTCTGTTTGATCTCTCTTACTATTTTCTGAAGCTGCAGTGTTATTTTTACTTTGAAACATGAATTCACTTTTGTATTAGTATATAGAGGCCTGCCCTGTCCCATAACAAACACAAACACACACACACACACACACACACACACAGATGACCTCATTATGACCTCCTTTTGGGATTTGTGTTTCATCTAAATTGAGTTTGATTTCAAATGGATTGTTTTTACTTAACAGAAAATGTTTCTTATGGCAAGGTCAATATAGTTTTGAGTTCAGATACTAAGTTATTCTGATAGTTAAAGAGTGTCTAATAAGTTATAATAATCCGGATAGATTGGTTTTATGTGATTGTCATATAGATAACATTTTTCCTGAATCTTGCTTTGCATGTGTCAACTCTGCTTCTATGTCAATCATAGCCTGCCCTGGTTGACGGAGTCCTTGCTTAACTACTGATGATTTTTATAACCAATTACATTAATAAATTTCATTATCTGTTCAAATTCAAGATATTGTGTATCATCATGCCTTTCATACTTGGCTATGATTGTTCTGTGTAAGATTTTTATCATGCAATATTATTTTGCTTGCATAAACAACGGTAAATTGGAAATGTAAGGATATCTATAACATTGCCTGTAACTTATTATCATCTAATCAATCGGTCATCAATCGTGTGACTTTTTGTGTCCGTCGATATCATTCATCCGTCTGGTTGCATTTTTTATTTCTCTATTGTATGGACCTGGTGCTGAGCTTCTGAACCATTGTGATATAGGTTTGACTCTAATCAATTTTCTTTGGCAGGTGCTGCAAAACCTGGGAAAGTTGTTGGTTCTCTTTTACGATACAATAATTGTGGGGCAGCAGCAGCAGCTGAAGCCCTTGAACAGCGCAGAATGATCAGGAATCCACCTATTTCAACTCAATATACTGCTGCAAATGGTTCGTATGCTAGAAGAAACCCACCCTGTAAGAATGATAGGGGGGAAGATGAAGTAATTGAAGGGTCCAATGGATTGCAGCAAAAGCCACAGATTATGGCTAGGAAAGTTGCTGCTGCTCAGGTTGGATCTGGGAATCATTGGTACTGATGCCATCTTTTCTTAACGGCAGACAGATTTAACTGCGAAATCAACTCTTAAGGATGGCAGTTGTGAAATCGCTCCATGTAAAGGTTAATCTGCTGCAAGAATGAAAATTTATCAGATTCTAGTGATGTTGACTGCTGGGGTGCTTTGTAAAGATTTAATGTGGGGACTAGTGTCGAAGGAAGGTAAGCTGCAAGATGTAACTCAGCTCTCTGATTAAGGTCTTCGGTGTTCACCCTTATACTCTGATATAGAGGAACAATCAAAGCTAGGAAGGATGTATGATAATCAGAAAGTTGCTAAGCGGAAGTGATCAGTTGCCACGTGAAATTCTCCCGTGTTCCTCAGATTGGAGCACAGGTTATCAGTTTCTGTGTTGATGAAGTTAACCAGGTTGTTGGCCATCTTACTGGTGCCTCACTCTGAAAATAAAGATCTTGGCTTTTCTTATGTGCATCAGTGCATGAATACACTCATTGAAAAGGGGCCTTTCTTGTTAGGTTCCAACCCATGTTATATTCTTATGTTGTTAAGATGTTCAGAGCTTTGTACTTCTTTAGAACACTACTTTGGCATATGTAATTAAGAACGTGATTCATATGTTACAACTTTGTTCAGTTTCTTCTAAACTTGGCTTTATTTAGAAAAAAATCACAAATTATCAGATGTTTAGGATTTTACTAAAATATTAGAAAAAATTAAGCTGCTTATGAATATTCAAGGACGTGCACACTATCAAGTGCAAGTCCTTTCTTTAACATATTGGAATGATAAGATAGGTAAGTTAATTAAAAAGCATCAATGATCATATCATTATACTTAAAAAGATGGGAAGATCTGATAAATAACAAGCACAATTAAGGGGGAAAAGGACAAATTTCATGCACGATTTGAGTCGATTGAACTCAATTTAGGAACTCCAACTTTGAGAAGTTTTTTTGAATTGACATTTAACTAAATCAAACTCAAAGAATTCAAACCCAATTGGGCTTAGGTCCACTTCTAGATTTACCTATCAAGCATAAATAATCAATCAATAATCATATATCATCCAATAGACAAAACAATGAAAACCAGAAAGAAAAGCCTATCAAATTCCAAAGTATATCAGTTATCATGTATGCACCCAACATCTCAATTGTCTGTAAGGTTGGACTATATTCAGCAAAATGAAACATAGTGGATCATGAAGCATTGAAATACATGATAATGCCATGCAAGATCTCTCCTTTTCCAAATCAAACTTAATAAAGAATCACAACAGCCACTTTCACGAATGAACCAAGTCTAATCATCAATCCTGAGAACGTAAAAAAGTAGCCTATTTCTCTGTGATCACTAGAAAGAACCTAACTTTTTCTTCTTTAAGTTTGCATATTTTACATAGGAGGATGATCAAGACTATCTATAATTACAAAAGCATTATCTATTGCCCCGGAACAAGCCGAAATCCCAACGACGCATTAAACCATCCATGACATTACCTCCTGAGTTGCGCTCCACAGTCAATGTGGCTCTTGTATTACCTGACAAGTCTGTATCTGGTAAGCTCCGAGTGCTTTGAGAAGTATCACTATGACTGGATATTGTAGTGCTTTCAAGGTCTGTTGAATATGGAGTCTCAGACTGGGGCCCTGCCAAAGGTATTGTATCAGGAGATGGGTGTTCAGTGGCTGAACTTTGGCCAGTTGTAGTGGATGAGGAAGTGGATTCTGCCTTTGATGGCTCCTGTAGTTCTACTGATTCGGGAGTTGGTAGTATCTTCAAGTGCTCACAATGTTCCGTGGACAACGCATCCAGGCTTTTGTTCCCTGAAGATACAACGGAATCAGGGCTGGAGCTGGTTGCTTGTTCTTCTGTCGAGGGTTGTCGTACTTCCACATCCTTTAATGACTCAATTATTGCTTCCATTAACATCTGAAATGCAAACAGTGAGTTGAGTCTCAGGAAAGTAACCACCTTTTCATACAATCAGCATAACCAACTTACCCTCTCTTCCTCCTCTATGTTGCACGGAAAACCTGCCAAGTCATCTAGTTGATATTCAACATACTGATCATCATCCATTGCTGTGGGAACATGTGGTACATAAGGGTAGCCATTGGATAATTCAAAGCTAATCATCTTGGATGAAGATGGTAAGTTGTTGTCATCACTATCCTCATCCTGCAGGAAAACACCACGCACATTAGGAATGTTTACCTCAGCCGCCAGGCGCAATCCTGCACCGGTATCTGTTCACACACACTATTTTCACAACCAGAAAAGGAAATAATACCTCAGCTTCAGAATCAAGTTTAGATGGAAGATCAGAAGGTACCTGAACAAAGACAAATAACTGATTAACAGCAACCCCATACACATTACCAACATGAAGCTTGTTACAATAGACCTTGCACATAAACTGTGGATTGCATTTGATGATTCCTCAAGTCAAACATATTGTGAACACCATTTTGTATTGATACATCCAGTTATCGTTAGTTAATTTATTTGTATCTCTTGTATTAACTCACTGTGCATACATTCCCAAGGGCAAGCAAACTCATGCCATTTGCCAAAGCCCAATCAAAATAAACACTTCCTACTTTCAGACATCTATGTTAATAATATTGTTGGTTTTAACTTCTGATCGTAAATGCAGGCCTGACATTCTGTGATAGGAATTGATACGCATAGAAGATGAAAACAAGCTGGAGCAAGCCCCCCTCCTGGTAGAACCAGGCCTAAACCAACTTTTACAATGATTAAAAAAAAAACCGTTTTTCCCTATCATCAATGTTCAGCTATATCTCTTCTCATTCTCTCTCCCTAACTACCTTCTAACAAACTTGCCTACATGGCAGCTGACTCTCCTCACTTTCGCGATTTGTTCCTATGAGTGTACGATTTAATGGGCTTAGGTTTTATGGGCTGATTAATAGGTGAAGTGCTAACATTCTGGAAGAAATTGAAGATGATAATTCACCTCCATCCGACTCATTGGCCTTTTTGGGCGGACTTGTTTCAAGGAATCCGCACGGCTGCTTGTTGCTAATTCTGCAGCTATAATTAAAAAAGGAGAATAAAGAAATGGTAAGTGCCAAAAAGATTAGGTGGAAATTAGCACTGAAAATTAATATAAACGATATGACTCATGGTCTTACCTGAAATCGTAGATTCAGAACTGTAGCCAGGTTTTTGCACATTGCACCAATTATCCTGAAGGTAAGACAATCAGTACTTGTCAAAGGTTAGAGGATGTTTTGTCTGGAAAATTTTTGAACTAGATGCTTGATCAATTGTGGTTAAGATACCTTGCCAAAGTAATCATGCATTGAGTCAAAATAGGTTCCGCCCACCTCATCCTCTGGCGGTTGCAAAACATTGTGGAAAAAAATGTTTATCGAATCAAAGTAGAACTGAGGACGTGGAGAATTGTGATCGCCCTCAAATTTGATAATATTCTTGTCTCCCTGCAGAATGTGTTTAGTATGCAGAACTATAACGAAACAAACAAAATTCAAGATCATCACTCTAGAAAAAGAATGCAATCTGCAATTCACTTAAAACAAGGTCTGAAATACATATTTATGTTGAAGCATAAAATCACAGAATCAAAGCTCCCTACACCAACCACTCCATGGCACCGGCAAACAATCCAACAAATAATTTCAGAAGGCCACTAATAATATGAGCTTTTTGGTAAGCATCTTCAAAAGAACAAGAAGATTCGAGTATTGGGACCAAGTTGGTTAAATGGTAAATCTCAATTTAAGAACTAGTACTTAAGATTTAATAACCAACACGAAGAAAAATGTACCATGTAAGCTTCATATATCCGGTCTGAGTGATGGGGTTGAATAAAATCGTCATCTGTAGCATGCCCAAACAATGCAGGAACGAAGCAACAGTTTGCCACCTAAAGTGTATAGCAGCACAAGGTATCAGTTTCTCAAGTAGAAGAGAACTTCCAAATCTCAAAAGCAACGATATAAGATATCAATTCATCTTCCAGTTTCATAACAGAAGCATTTCTTAGTTATCTTATAAAGTCCGACAGAGACAGCTAGATTGCTTACTGCTGCTATCTAATAAACCAATTTCTTGAACTTTATACACAACAGTGAACATAATGGTACAGAGACATTTGTATTTTAGTCAGACTGTTTCTGACACAGTTTAGCATAGATAGCAAACAGATAACAGAGCTAAACCAAAAAATATGAGAAATTAGAGACTGCAGCTCCAATAAAACAAATTGGATTTGTGAAACGATTCAGAATCAAAACTTATAATACTATAAGATGATTTCATATGTTTCAATGTGATCTATAAGCAAAAAAGGTAGATTATTGAGTAAAATAGCCTCCAGGTCAAGTGGCACGACTACTGAGATGGTCACAGAAATAAGCTCAAAGAAGTCAAACAGAAGCTTCACTATACAACGCAAAAGTTCTTCATAAATTTGCTTTCAAGATTAACAATACGAGTAAGGTGTCTGTAAATATAGAAGCCAATAAAGAACTACAAGTTCCTGAAAGAACTTAACCTTAATAGTGTTGAGGTCCATTATGTCAAACTTTGCCTTCTTCTGAACAGCTTTTCGCATATATTGAATTGCAAATTTCACCTAAAAGACAGCAACAAGAGAAAATATAAGTCCTAGGAAGATAATTAAAAAAAACAGTATGGCTTTACTCCATTGTATTCCAGACAAATAAAAATAATACCAAATCAAGGAAAAGCGAAATGGGTAAACAGAAGATTCAAGAGGTTTGCAACAACCAACATCAAGAGATGAACGAGCCGACTTGATATTTTAACATTATAACCACAAGGACAAGTTTGCAGATTTTTCTTTTTACATATCTTCAGAAAAGATTGTTGAGTCATACGATTAAGAAATTTATATTCCACACACATCCGTTTCAACTAGTATTTTGGTTTTTATGTTTGAGTTGTACGAGATGAAATTCTCATATACGGTTATTGAATATAAGCAATGAAAATCTGAGCAGTCACCATCTCTTGAATGGCAATGACTCAGAGATAAATGGTAAAACTTGTCAACACTACATATTTCTGTATAGTGCAGAATGCAAGGTGCACAATTGCAACATATAAATAAACAATCATGGCTAATATGATATTTGAATATTAACCATGGTTTGCGAAAGAGGTTGCTCACTGGCCCATAATAATGGGGGAATTACCAGTATGATTATTCAGGCACAAGAAAAATTTGAAACCAAGTTTCAACCAGAGGAATATTCTGAGGGAAGAAAGCTTGCTCTTTCCAAGTCAAATCAGGAAAAAGAAAACCAAAGAAGAAAAGTGAAAATGCATGCAACACAGATCCACTTTCATATGTATGAGTGCAAGTAATTCGAAGAATTCATCTGCCAAAATGCAGCAAAAGATTATCAGGAACAGTGTCGACACAAGTCATTAACAGCCTTATTTCACAAGAAATAACATGAATATTGAGTTCTATTATTGTTTACATATTGTAAACATGTAGCATGGATAACATAACTGCTTATTAGAATAGTTACAATATGGCCAAAAGGATCCACGTACAGTGAACTTTGGTAAACGAATTTTGTAGGTATCCACTAGTTCCATCATCAGGTCAACCAAATCAGAGAATGGACTATCAAGAACAATTCCTGCTATTGATGGATCCTCAGCTCCATACAGAAGGCTGCAAGATACAATGTAATCATAAAGACAGAAAAGATGAAGAAAGCCTCAGCATTATACCAGGTCGAATCAAGCATGGACTTAGAATGACTAACAAAGTAGAAAAAAGTTGGTTCTTATTGGAGTATGTAAATTGATTGAAGAAGCATAAATTGCCAGTAATGCAGAATGCAATGAAATTTGCAAAGCAAGTTTGTGCACACCATGAAAGCAAAGACTCCTTCATGTTTAAGAATTTGCACATGCTAACAAAAAAAAGAAAAAGAAGAAGAAACTTGAAGTGAACCTAGTGACAGCACCCATTGAACGACCCCACAACCCAATCAGAGAAACATTTCCATCCTCACGCAAGTATTCAACCACTGCCTTGAGATCATCTTTCTGGACAGAACAAACAAGAATCTGAGATGACAACTAAGAAATGAAGTTGGTAATAGATAATCTAATAAATTGCAGATGTGCTGCACAGAGACTAGGTTGCCTTTTAGCTTCTCATCAAAATATGAGCTGAAATCTTAACCCAATACCATAAAAAGTTACACAATGATGGAGGAGGAACACCAAATCAGAATGACCTACTTCATTCCACCCCAGTGTGACATGGTCCCCACCAGAAATTCCAGATCCCGAGAAATCAAGAGTAAAAACGGTAATATTTGAAGGCAGCAAAATAATTGCTGCTTCACTGGCATCTGCCCTGCACCCACTGCAAAAGTAAACACACGCTTCCATTCAGCGACATATTCCACGACAAAAGAGTTTAATAATTCCGATGGCTCTTCAATCCTTCAGAACTGTCAGTTGGTTAAAGTACTTAGAGTCACTTTCCCCCACACCAGTGGGATCCTGGAACACCAATATGCCCAGTTAAACAGCTTTTCAGACAAGTAAATCAGATTATCTTCAGACATAAAAGCCACAGCCTTTAAAGAGTTATAATTTCCAAACAAAATTACAATCTTCTTCAACTAGCAAAAAAATGAAATGCCTAAACCATTGTAAGGAAGGAGAATTTATAACTAGAATAATCCATTATGCCATGTTACCTATTTCCATGGCAATATATCACACAAGGAAGCGGCTTTCCTTTGGGGCTAACAATGGGCATGTAATGGCTACACTGCAGAACTTCTCCCCGTTTGTTTTTAATCTGCACAGCAACCAAAGCTGCTTAGTATAAAAGTGGTCACCAATGAAAGATTTCATGTCTTTAAACTGGCAAGAAAAAGACATGTTTGACTTATCTAGGGAACTTAGAAAGGAGAGAACAAAAAGTCGTTGGTAATGTGTACGAGTGGGCTAAAATGAAGGGTGGGCAGTTAGTAGCTAGACCATTATAACAAGAACACACAATTTAGGAATGTATGACTTCCAAAGATAAACATTTTTCTATAGAAAGGAAAACAAAAGAATCTCTCACCTTTCTCACCTATTTATTCATTTGAAGATAAAGATTGATAGAAGCTACAAACTAAGACAAATCAAATCATTCATATCTCAGAGTCATCGCTTGGGTATGTTTACTTCGTATGTAAAAACTGAAACTCGTTAAAAAATTTACATTAAAACAGCACACTAATGACTTCAATGGAATGGTGTCCAGTAAATAGAATTTCCTAGACAAGAGAAGTTCACAAACCTTAGGAAATTTCTGGCTTACTAAAGCGGTTCGTAAGCCATGTACACTTATCACTTTGGTTCTCACTATGGAAAGGAGAAAAGAAGTACGATTTTCAACAATAACAAAGAAAAGGTAGTGTATTTTGCAAGTTCAACAGCCATCTTCCTTAAAAAGCCTAAGCCTCAAAACCCAAGAAGATAGAGCAGAAATCAATCTCTATTTCCTACACAGAGAGCAGTCAATTACCTCCAGATCTTTTCTTTGGTACCATTTCCCTCTTAGCATGAACTCTTGATCCAACAAATCATGTTTGGGATTATACTCAGCTCTGCGGTTCAAAAATATGTATAGGCACCAAAAATTGAGAGTTAAAAAAGCATCAAATTAATTCACAATCTTCCCAAGATAAAACAAGCATATATTGTCATCCGATGCCAAGGAAACAACCCATAGCCCGTAACAAATGGCCTAGAAGTGTCATGCATTAAGACTTATCACTTCAAACTAATGTCTCAGTCTCTCTATGCAAGTAGAGTGGTCAGTTTGAAAAATCTGCTAGCAAATTAAAGGAACTAATGTAACAATGGACAGGTTTGGGGCTGACATTTATTTGTTTAGTTATTCAGTCTTTTTGTCTGGACAATAACTTTTGTTTATATGGACTATTTACTTACATCTGTAGAAAAGTATGGTTTTCTTAAGCTGTTAAGCCTTTGATTACTGTTACAAGATTTTAGGGCCCTTCTAAGAAACTATTTACTGAATGGTTTTCTTAAACTGTTAAGTCTTTGATTACTATTACAAGACTCTATGTCCTTTGTAAGAAACTACTTACTAAGTATAAAGGTCATCAAACATTGCAAATTTAAATTCAACATAAAAGCTGCAGTCAAAGACTCAGTGACTAAACTCATCTTTCAAACCATAGATTGTATCAAGATCTAGACCATATTCAGCTTTTAACATTATTCATCTCACAGTCAACCGCATCCGCATTGTACCTTAAGAAATCTCTTTCTGGTCCGTGCTTATCACATGTACTACTCCAAAAGTACAAAGAACAAGGCAATAAATGTAGAGGAACTAAAAGGAGCTCTATTTCACATGCTAGGCCTATCAAAATCTCTATCCATGTCATTACAAAACTACCTGAATAGACAAAAATGACTATTTCAAGGTTATACACTTGAACTATCACAAAAATGTAGAAAAAATTTCGACCAAATCAAAAGTCATAAAATACGGGATCTTGTGCAAAAGTAATTTCTACTTTCAAAATTTAATTAGAAATCCTCTGACAAGAAGCAAATTACTGAAATACACAAATTCTCGTTTCTTGAGAACCTAACTCATACAGACATCCCAGGCCTATATCAATCCCGAATTATGAGATTTCGATCTAGTATTCTGTTCAAATTGAACACACGAACCTTTCTGGCTTTTCAAATCCCATAAAAGAAATTTACTAGCTCAATTGATATCTATGAACAGATTGAGCAAAAATCAAAACTTGAATTCCAGAATCATTATCGGTCGTAACCCAACAAACTCACCCAGAAAGCAAGGATTGGGCAGGGTAACCAAAAAGGTTTCAACTTTTGATTTGTATTCAGATATATACCAAAGGAGATCCAAAATTCATCATCTTCCCAGCCCTCAAACTCCCCACTTCAACTTCCCAGAGACCAAAACAATCTAA
>JANZLD010592368.1:0-13514 GCA_026413575.1 Erythroxylum carthagenense
CGTATAGTTACTATAACTACATGGCATGTTATGGACTACCCAATCAAATTGGGCCTAAGCCCATAACAACCCATCATGCAAGCCCACACATTCTCCTAACCATGTATTCTTTAATGCATATATGTAAACACATCATTTTGGTTATCACATGTTATGAATCCTAACATGAAAGGCCCAATTCAACATTGGCATCTTAGCCTAATCCAACACTTATATTCACTATCTTCTTTTTACTAACTTGGCTAAAATTACTATTGTATGTTATTTCATTTGGAATTAATATTAATCTAATTAACATGAATTCATAATTTTAGAAATTAATTCGTAATTAATTTGCCTTAAAATAATTATTTGATGTCCAAATTAAACAACTTTAATTTTGTCATATATGTCAATTTTTCTAGTCTTACTAGAAAATATAATACTCCACTAAAATTAATTTCTAAAATTTACTAAAATTTCTAGAGCATCAAATAATCATTCCAAGCATCTCTAGGTCATTTCATGATGATCAAAACAATTTAGGCATCACTAAAAAATTATTATGATCACTGAAACATCGATAAGACACCAAAAATGACAAATATTTAAATTTTTTTTCTAGAAATCAAATTTTGAGAAAAATCATTTAGACATGCATCAAACATCAAATTAACATATTTTTATCACATAAAAGTATTTTTAAGGTTCTAGAACCGAAATATAAACATTCAAAAACCTCAAACAAAATAGATTCTACAATTTCTGGAAAACTATCCAGATCTGCAAAATTGTTTGATAAAATTATTAAAATATTTTAATAATTCTAAAAAAAATTAAAGAGTCATAAAAAAACAAATATGTTCACATAATTGTCCCAAAATCAAATTCCTTAAAAATCATGTCTAACCTCGTCAGTTTAGCCAATAGACATCATATACCTAGCAGAAAGACAGATTTAATACATGTTCTTGTAAATTCTAAATTAAATATTTTAATCATGTTAAAATATTTTCAATTGCGCTGAATCATTCAAATACAACTTATGAACATATTGGTGAAAGAAAACTGGAAAAATATTTTTTATAATTAATTTCAAGAAAAACATTACAGAACCCTAAGCTATCACAACCAGGAAAACAATTTTCACATGTCATGTATACTACATCTAACATGACACAAGATGACTCTAATGCCATTGTAAGGTTCCGATCAAGCACCTCATGCATAATATATACCAAATATGCATAGAAGAAATTAAAACA
The DNA here is from genome assembly GCA_026413575.1 of Erythroxylum carthagenense. Classification (NCBI taxonomy): domain Eukaryota; kingdom Viridiplantae; phylum Streptophyta; class Magnoliopsida; order Malpighiales; family Erythroxylaceae; genus Erythroxylum; species Erythroxylum carthagenense. Next base: position 1,245 of record JANZLD010592368.1, read on the forward strand.
GAATCTCAAAAACCAAATCTACTCATGCATATAGATGTAGAAAACAAAAACATGAAATGTAAGATGTTTACATACCTTTCGTCAATCTCCTTCATTCTTTAATCCTCTCTACATTGGGCTGTCATAAACTACAACGATCAACGTAGAACATCTCTAATGAAAGTTCACATGAAGATAGAAGAATGAAACCTCTCTAAGAGATGGCTAAAATTCATTCTTTGTGTTAGCAAAGACAAGAAATCTCGTGAGAGTTAGAGAGAACAAGAGTGTGTGTGTGTAAGAAATAACCTTTCTTTCACTTGTGTCTTTAAACAAGATGCACGAAAATCATCTCTATTTTCTACACCATTTAGGGGCCTTTCTTTCACTTGTATCTTTACACAAGATGCATGAAAATCATCTCTATTTTCTACACCATTTGGCCTTCCATAACCCCTATCACTAATGGAGAGTTATGGAAAGTTAATGGTCATGAATAGCATGCATTAATGAAAGTTATAGGAAGTTAATGACCATGAATAACACGCATTAATGGAAGTTAGGAAAGTTAATGGGTTGAATGAATTTTTAAACTGAATGCTTCATGTTTATTATAATCTTGATTAAAAATTTTATTAACTAATATCTAAAATTAATTGAGATCTGTCCATGATTATGTTATTGTTGAATATTGATTTAAATTGGTGGGCAAAAGGATAATAGTTAAAGTTAAATTAATTTCCTAAGTCATATTTTTCATAATCATTGAAATAGTAAAGTTGAATGAAAGTGCATATTATTTACATACATATACCTAATTTTTTTCGTGACCTTTTGAGCCTAAAGAGCAAATTTTATAAAAAATTTAAAGCTCTTATTATTATTTTTCGTATGTGTGATCTCTTGTGTGGTATGATAATTCTAGAACTTGTTTTTATTATATATGTTCATACCATATTTGTTAAATTATAAGCATTGACATGATGAAGGCATTTAGATTCACTAACTTGCTTAGCCTATTTCTTTGAAAATTAATACACCCTTAAATTTACCTTTAGGAATAAACAAGTTGAGCCTTAGTCTTTTTCATTAATTTTACCCACATATTAACCTTATTCCTATCTTTTTCTAAAGACCTATTTATCATTTTGAACTTTAAAGGTTATTTAATTTAATTAATTTATTTATTTGTTGAGACGTGGAATTGGTGAAAGGTCCAACATTTGTTGAATTATGGTACTAAATGCTTGAAATATTTTATTATGATAAAAAATAAGCATACAAAAGAAAAGAAGTAAAAGTAAGTAGTACCAACAGAGTTGCATTGAAAAGACCTATGTATGTTTTGGTAAACATGTCTTGCAATATTTCTTGTAGTAAATTTCCTTCACTTAAACCCTTTTGTCCCAATTTTACCTTACCTAAGCCCCATTACAACCTGTATAAAGACCTTTTGATTTTCGTTTATGGTTTGTACATAAGAGGTGGAAATGTGATTTTACTACAAGTCTATGGTAAGAATTCTACTATGCATTGGTTGAGAGTCTTAACACTTTTCACCCTAAACACTTGAGTAAATTGAGTGAAATCTTGGTGAGGGTGTAAAGGGGTATCTTTTGTTAATGTGATTCCTATTAATATTACTTAGGAACTTAATTTTAGGGTAACTTGATTCTGCTTGTGTAATAATTCGATTTGATAAGATATGATGATGGATATTATGAATGGGTAGGTTGAAATTGATGATGGATTGATATTTTAAATTTATAATTTTGATTATAGTTTGCTTGTGCACAAGCAAAAACTTTACTGTGGGGATATTTTATGGATGGTTTATTAATTATATTTTTTACCTCATATTTAATGTATTCTTACTTGATATTTTATACTTTTGGTATATATTTGGTACTTATTTCCTTTCAAATGTGTTTACAAAGAATAAATGCCTTCATGGACTTAAAGGAGAAGAATTCAAACAAAAACATGACGTAAAACAAAGTCTCAAGAATCTGGATTATGCATGGTCATGTAAGAGACTGTGTATAACCCAAAAGTGTAGATTTCCATATAAAATCAACATTTTGGAGGCAAATTAGAGGAGGAGACATTGGGGAGTGACTTCTAGAAGTGGGACTTGTTCTTTAGGTTCCATTTTGGTCCAAATAAGTGGAAAACACAAAAATTTCATCGAAAGATCCATTGAAATACAAGATCAAGCCTCTACATTGTAAGAACATTCGATAGAAGACAATTAGGGAGATTTAGAATTATGATTATGTTGTTTTCTATATATATGATATGATTTTGTGTCCGTTGATGTATAGCTAAATTTTATTATAGCATTTAGGCCAAATGAACCCTAGTTAATGCTAAAACAAGTTTTGGTTATTTTTTTAATACAATTGAGTTAGTTGATTATTGTGCTGCAATTATCTATTTTATTATTGTCTTTTAATTTGATTTATTAGACTTAAATATAATTTCCTACTTAGTGGTTAAGAAATTAGAAGTTTGAATAGAACTATGATAATTGGAAATAGCTCATTGCAATCTCAGAAATAGGACGACATAAATTTTTTAGATTAGGGTCAAACCTAATAGAGTAATTCATAATACGGTAAAGCATTCTTATATGATTCAACTTGAGTAATTCGGTTAGAAACCTTAGGATTAGTTGTTAGTAGACTTATGGCCAAATACTAGCATGCCTTAGGAATCTCCATGATCTAATTAATCAACAACATAATTGCATAACAAATAACCAATTGGTTAACGATTTAGGGGGAATTGACGCCTAGATACTAATCAATTGATATCAGTTATTAACTTAACAATCTCACAATTCTTTTCTTAAATTGCGTTACTCGTTTACTTTGTTTTCTTAATTTTAATTTCTTTAATTAAAACCTTATAATCACTTTGTAGGCTAAATAATATAATAACAGTAATTACTGTTATTCACTGTCCTCATAGGATCAATCCATATTTGCTGGTACTAGTTACAACTACACCGTTGACTTGTGGTATTAAATATTGACTACTCACAAATTAGGTCAATCATAAAATAATCTTTAAAAAAATAAAAAAATTTAAGAATAGGATGTGAATGCTCTCACTCTTCAACATATCATATATGCTATTTTTCTTGAAAACTAATCTCCAAAATTCTTGAGGGACATAGTTGCTAGCCTCATTAAGGAATTTCACTAAAGCACTCCTATACTTCTTTAAATTCACATACTTGGATGTATAGAAAACGTTATTATACCCAAAAATCATTAAACAAAACATCTACTGGGTTCTAATTTGCACTAAATTTGATTGCATCCTTACATACCTTAAAAGTCATAAGAATCTCGAGGTAAGCTTCTTATGAGAATATTTAGAAATTTTTAGAAGCATTCTCCAACCCAAATTCTTTATCACCCTCGTCAATGTTGTCACTAAACCTACCATCTCTAGTTCAATTCGATATATACTCTTATTGGATTCAAAAGTTTGGGTTCTTAGATAAGCATACCTTTCATGAAGATGAGATTTCTCACAAGTGAGCATTAGGAACTCATTTGGTTCATCTTTTATGGTTGAGTTTAGCTATTAAATGTTCTACAAATAGCTCTTGTTTTCATCCTCTGACTTGTGATGATTGTGAACTAATATTTAAGGTCAAATGAAATGTCTATAAATAAAAAATCAATAAACAAGTGCAAAACAGAAAAGTTCTAAAAGTGACCGTAGAGCCTAAATTTGCGAGAAATTTAGAAATTAAAAGTGAAAAGGTAGCTGAATCTTAATGAAAAATGATGAAAAATGCCTAAAATCTATAGGATGTCTTAGGAGTAAAATTTTTGTAATGGGTGTTTAAATGAATTTAGATAATTTAAAAGAAAATTGGTAATAATTATGAAAATGAAGGTCTGACCTAACCCTCAAAATTTTTAAAATTTTAGGGACATGACCTGCCACATGATTTTAGACATTCTAGATTTAAAAATTTAGGGGCACGATCTATAGGTGTGACTTAAACTGTGAAACTTACTAAATGATTAGGGGTACAAATATGTCCCAAGTTTTGGGTCCTACTTTCATCAACTCCTAAAAGCGCATACTAAGGTATGAGCGTGCCTTTATGGATCCTCAAATATTTATCTTGTCAAAGACATAACTGAGTGTGTGCTAAGCTGTTGACCCTTTTGAAAAAACTTATAAATCAATACATTCTATGGCATAATTGTATCTTAGGTCATATTCAATAATATAATTTAGCATATACCTAATTTTTAAGCTTTTCATTGGCCTGTTTCTTAGATCATTCATTTCCTATATTTTTTAAAGTCACTTATTAAGCTTATATGTGTGTTATTTTGTATTCATAACTACAAAAGCATAAAGAAAGCAAATATTACAAAATAGATAAGAAAACTAAAGAAAAACATAACCTTGTTTATCAATCTAATGAAAACAATCTAAATCAAATTCTATAACAAAATCTAAGTTATTAAACCTTAACGTAAAAAAATCCATATGAAATTATAAAGTATTTAAATTTATGGTTGGGTTGCCTCCCAAATTCTACGTAAGATTTTTCCTGACTGGTGAAATGAAATTGCACATTTTGTTAAAGCATTTACATTAAGTTGGGCTTAATATCGAAATAGTGAGCATTTATATTATGCTTTACAATGTTTGATTGAGTTCTAAAGAGAGATAGCTTAGCGCAGTCTATCATTGTTCTTCTTTCTTATTCTACAATTTTAGGTTATAATTATGGTGTATATTTGAGTTCTTACTTGATCTAATCTCTTTAATTCTCTCTCAAGTTTTGGAACATCTTTGAGAAATATATACTAACAGGTTCTTTTTATACACCACAATGACTCTTAAATAAAAAATAAAAAGAAAATAAAATAAAGCTAGATATGTAAAGAAAATTTAAAGTAAAACTAATTAAAAGAAAATGAGAAAATTTACTATATAAGAATTAGAAAATTGTTAATATGCTTCTTGAAACTAGTTGTTTATTTAGTATCAACATTGAAAAGTTAGAGTATTACATTGATATGTACTTTTATGTCAACGTTACTAAAATTTTTCTGTATTAACAATATAACTAGAAAATGCACCTGTTATTGGTAAGCAACATAATGTTAAGTAGGGATTGAATTTTATGAATAAGTGACATGCATAAGAAGCCTAATACTATTAACTAGTATAAGGATAATAAATGAAGATATGATTTTTATAAGTTTTTGGGCAATGAAGTATAACAAAACTAATCCTAAGGAAATACATAATAAGACAAATTCATCAAAAGTGAATGCAATCAAATATCTATATTTAGATTAGTACTTTCCCTAATAGTAATTTGACTTTATGATTTAGGATTGTAGGGGCCTCTCAATGTTTAATTCTAGATTTTAGAACAAAAAATGTTTCTTATATGTTTTTTATCTAAAAGATGGCTAAAATCCAATTAAAATTAGGTTATCTAGATTTACATATGTTTTCATCCATTTAGGACATGATTGGGCACATGAGTAGCCTAGGTTATGAGCCCTAATAATTTATCTAGGTGATAAACATGACCTTGGACCTGGCCATGTCTCCAATTCATACATCTTCATACTTATTCAAAATGAATACATGACCTTTGGCACAAAGTTAAATTATGGATCTTAATATTTCTTCTTAAAGACAAGGTCACTTAGGAAATTGTGGATAAGATTTTGTCACTCATTGTATTTGATCCTTTTAGGGCATAGGCTATTACACATGTATGGGCCAAACTGTGTTCCTTTAAGAATTGCAAATTTCTTTATATTTTTACTTAAATTCCTTTTAATTTATGAATAATCTCATCCTAAGGTCCAACTGGCACAATTATTTCAAAAGGCATCTAAAACTAAGTAAAACAAAGTTAATATGGAATTGAATTCACGAAAAATTCTTAAAAAAATGTGAATATTTCATGCACATAATAAAGGTTATTTGTAGAAATAATGCCTTTAGGATGAAATTGCATTAATGACTAACTAGATTTTACATATGTAACACGCTAGGAATATGGAAACTCACAGAACTCACTAAAGAGACCAATTTAATTTCAAAAATAAAGAAAGTGACAAGCCTTATCCTTTAGCTATAATCAACTCCCAGATACATCAAATATTGTATCAAATTTCATGTTTTGAAGAGTTGAACTTGCCCTTAAAGACCCTTTGGTTCCTTTTCCACCAAACATTATAAACTATGTTGCCAAGAACCAAGCTATACAACAACCTCTCATCTTTATGACCCCTAGAAAGGAACTTAGCCATTGGATTATTCCTAGCAATCCTCTAATTTGCATATTACAAAGGCCAATATCATCCCTCTAAACCTTATATAAATAATGAAATTAAAAAGAAGGTGTGCAGTGGTTTCTTGATTTGAAAAACATAACTTACAATTTAAATTATTGTTACATGACAGGATTGAATTATCTTATATTTTCTTATGCATTTCAATTTCTTTTCAATCCTATTTTTGTGTTTAAATACTCAATTTGTGTTCATTTTTTGTTTCCATATAGAATAAAGGATTGAACACAAATATATGCTGAAACGAAGAAGTTTGGCAAAGTTTATCCATATAAGGTGCCGTGATGAGTTTATTAGTATTTTAGGGCATTCAGAGGAGTTTTGGAGGAGGTCCGAGCCAAAACATAAGCCTACAATTTTGGCCTTTAGGCTATAATCATGATAGAAGCTCGAGCATAGGACCACAATTGTGGGGAGTCAGCTATGATCGTGACAGAGAGTCGACTTAGTGCATAATTGTGGCCTGTGCACAGACAAACTCAGGGTCACTTTTGAATTAAAATTTTTGAGGGACTTTTTGGAATTTTTAGGCACAAGAAAACTGTAGGGCTTATCCTAAATGGAAGATACTATATAAAGAAAGAGAAATGACCTAGGAAGGGGCTCTTAAATCTACAACTTTTGGAAAAACTCCACGAAGAAAGAGGGATAAATGGAGAAATTATTATGATAGCTTTAACATTTTTTTTACTTTTTAGCTATAGTATTTTGTTCATTCGTTACTTTCGATAAGCTTAGTTATTCTCTTCTAGTTTCAATGCTTTATTTTCATATGTCCGAATCTATTAATATTCATTCCATTAGTTTAAAACTTTTTTAGTTCTAATCATATTTTTAAATTTTCTAAAATATTTAGAATGAATGTTTGATAGATTTTATAGTTGAAATTTATGAATTTTGTAAGGAAACTTTATATTATATCAATGGATGTTTATTCCTTCAATTTTTCCAACTTTAATCTTGGTTGTTTGAGTTTATTTATATGTTTTTAAGGTCTAAATTTATTTGATATTTAACGGTTTATGTTGTTATTTTGATGTTTTTGATTAATTTGTGCTTAATAATTAGGATTTATGCATGTTCTTAGATTCATGATCAATCAATTTGGGTTTTTGTGCAAGTTATGTGTGTTGGAATTTTTATTTCGATGCAATTAGTTTAGATTTTGTAATTTGAGTTATGATTAGTTATTTATTAGTATAAAAAGTTTTGATTTCTATTAAGTTAGTTTTGAATTTTGGTTTTTTATTACTTCATTTATAATTTCTAGCCTTGGTTTTATTTAATTATGAGTTTATTTAATGTCTATTTTGCCTAATATGAACATGTGTGGCTAGACTACTTAGGGGTTTGGAAATATTATAAGGATGAAGGGATGGAAATAGTGAGAATGGAGTTGAACTTGTCTTGAATTGGTGCTTGAAGGTCTAGGTTGGTTTGGGATATAGGATAAATGTCAGTAATTAGGAGTTGCTTATAGGCTTGATTACCCTTTAGGTAACTTTCTAATCCGAAGGCGAGGGTTGAGTGTGTGATATTAATAGTCCATAGTGATTCCCAAAAGCAGCAATAGGTTAGAATTTCTTGGGATACTTTAATCAACTAATCTAGGATCCCACACCTTTAGGTTACATCTTTCGAGCTCATGAGTAGGTGGCCTAAGTTAGTTGTTTCTTAACACCTAATGTGTCTTCACTATTAAACTTAGAGACCTTATTCGAGGATATAATGGAGATAGGTGCATTTCTAGAGCTTATTATTTTTGCAGATTTTAAAGAAATTAAGGGTTTGAGAGCTTAATCGAGTCCATAGACTAACACTATAATGAAACTACCTTTTATTTAGATTTAAGGATCAATGAACATCCTAAAATCTTGAAGATATCTCTAACCCACTTCTTTACCATTGTTATTAGTCTTTTTTAAATTTGCTTTTATGTTTGTCTTTTTGTTTACGCTCATTACATCTTAGTTGTTTTATTTTCATCATTTCAGGTGTTTTGTTTTCTTTTGTTCACAATATTTGAAATAAGTATTTGCATCCCAACTCTATGTATTTCAACCTTAGCTCACCATTTATTGTATGGTTTGGTAGTTGGGAATTAATTATCTGGTAGTTAGAGATAGGCTATCAGTGTATTTCATTTTGATTAAGGTAATGAATTTTACTTTAATTGTAGGCCAAAAATTAATAAAAATCTTTGGATAATTTTTTTTTCACACCAGAGAATACTAGTTCATAGTCATTGCCTATTTCTTGATCATATCCATACAAGATTTGTTTGTAAATAAGCTAGATGGATGTATAAGCAAGATTACCTTATCATCCATTTGCAAGTTTCAGGGAGTTTAGGGAAAGCACCCTTGAAAGAATTCTCACCATAGTCACAATTCGATCTTCCAATAGTAATCAAACTACTAACCTTTGCATTTCTAGGGAAGAAAACTTTAAGATCAACAAAGAAGATAGAGAGGGCCAACTATACTCCAATTGCCGTACCATAGCCACATATCTGTTACATTTCTTACCTTGTATTGGATAACTAGGTTGATGAATTCCTTTTGCTTTAGCATTTGAGGCAAGTACCATGATGAATCTGTTCTTGGTTTAATCATCCATAAGTTGGATCCTCCTATACAGTGCTCATGAAGCCATTTCACCTAAAGGGATTCCTTTTCATTTATTATTTTCTAAAGCCACTTGATCAGTATAACCTTGTTTGAAATTTAACTCCTAAACTTCCTTATCTTTTAGGAAGAAAAAGGTCATTTTGGCTTACCTTTGCAACAGGCTTGGAGGATTCATTGCCAGTCGAAAAATCATTAATGAGAACTTTGTCAATTTCCTTACAAAGCTTTATAGGAAATGCAATGTGAGAGGACTAATAGATGGATAAGTTATTAAGCAATAAAGAAATTAATTGTAACTTGCTAAAAAAGCATATGCACTTTAACATCTAGGCCTAATTATTTTCTTGATCAGATCCAATAACCGTTAATAATTTGATTAAGTTATTTTTCTTGAGGATATATGAATACCAATGTAGGTAAATTGTGGAGATTTGAATGATAGATGTGAGATGGAACATAACAATTAGGTTGAGTTAAAGACATTTACTGAATTGATAATTCATTGATATTGTATTATGTCAATAATTAAAATTTATCTCAAGTGCACGGTGTAGCTATAGCAAGCACAGACAAGTACGATGATTCCACGAAGACTATAGGTACTAGTAATTACCCTTTTTATATTATCTAATCTATGAATCATATTTTGGATTCTAAGTAAAAATTAAACTAAATAAAAAAACTAATAATTAAAACAATTCTTCATTCAAAACAGAGGAATGTACTTAAGAAATCAATATGGAATAATAATGTCTAGGTGATGAATTCCCCTAAGAGTCCTTTTATTATTAACTCGTTATGTTGCAATTATATTATTGATTATTAGACTATGAAAATTCCTATCTTATGTTAATATCTTTCTTAAGACTATTAACAACTAATCATCAGTTGACGACTATAAATATTTCCAGTTGAAACTCGTAGAATTGCTTTTTTGATTTATAATTCCACTGTTAGATTTGACATTAATCCTAAGGATTTATGTCGACCTATCTCTACGTTTGCATGCAACTCCTTTTAATTATGGAAGTTCTATCTAGACAAGAGGATTTTTCAATCTCAATCATATAAAAGCAAATCATGCACTAATTTTTAGGTCTATTAGAATAAGAATAAAATGCATAATTTAATCACAATAATTCAATCAATATAATTGAATTAAATAAAAGATTAAATCATATTGTTATCACAATCTATAGTTCATCACACCTAGACACCAAACAAGTTTAGTTATTTATAGAAAATGAAATTAATAACAAAAATGTAAAAAAAACTAATAGAAAACAAAGAAAGCATAATTTTAAGTCTCCCTTTCTCTTCTATTTAATCTTCTTACAAGTTTGAATTGGATGTAGCTTATTGGATCTTTTGATGTATTCTTCGTGCTTTTCTTATCCCTTAATCAAAACTATCACCTCTATATGTGTCTCATGACTTAAAATGTCTTAAAAACTTCACTATCCCTTGTTTGCCTCCTTAGGTCCTTTCATAGTAAAAATTAGGGGTTTTGGGTTATACACTATCAATTTACATAGGCAAGTGAGTGACCATATATCTTTAAAAACACCTGAATTAGTGATTTCATATAGACATAGAGACTTACATAGGTGACATACAAGGCCATGTATATCAACATACATGGGCATACAACTCTATACGACCAGAACTAAAATTTTTCGATCTTCACATATTTACAGAGACTTACATAGTTACTGTACACGATCATATAGATCCTTACTTACTTCAAATCTTTGTTCCACACCAAGATTTCATATTGGTCTATAAAGGAAATTATAACCTACAAATGCACTTAAAGTGAATTAGGTAGCAAACATACAAAAGAAAACTATTGAATAACAAGAAAAACGTGTTAAATATTAGTTTATAATTATATTCAAATAAGCATCTATCATACATCCCTACACTTAAGCTTTTGCTTATCCTCCAACAAATCATAATCTAAATTATCAATCTTTCAAACATATATCTTTTATTAATCTAAGTTGTCCATCCATTTTTTAAGTCATTATGTCATATCAATCAAATTACTATACAATTAGTTCAAGTTATCCTAAAACTACTTGATAAGTCAATATCACTAGTAATCACATTAATAATCTTTTTAAAATCAAAAGCATAAATCTTTATATCCTCACTAAGGTTTCACTCAATGCACTTAAGTGTTTAGGGTGAAAAGTATTAAACTCTCAAATAAAAGCATATTAGAACTCTTAACCATATGCTTTCAATATTATCACATCTCTAACACTTATAAGTAAACTAGAAACAAAAATCAAAAGGTCTTTATAAGGGTTTACTAGGGCTTAGGTAAGGTATAATTAGGATAACAAAAGTATGATAAATTTGAAGGAAATTTACAAAGGAAGCATCACAAGAAACTTATCATTTCAGAATATATAGGTCCTTGCTTTATAAATCCATTGGAACTATACATTTTTCTATCCTTGCAACATAATTTTTTCAAATCAGTTTTTTCAAGCATTCATCATACACCACAATTAAAGAAATATTGGATCTTTCAAATTTTCAAGTTTCAAACATTCAAGTAATGTAAATAACCTTCGAGGTCCAAATTAATGAAAAGGTTTCAAGAAAAATTAGATAAATGTTAATAATGGGGTTATAATCAATGTGTGTAAATAATTTGTAATTTTCATTCAAATTAACGGCTTCAATGACTATTAAAAAATATACTTATAAAATTAAGTTCATTCTAACTTTCATCCTTTTGTATACTAATTCAATTCAATAGTAAACAATGATCTAAAGTATTTATAGACAAATTTTACTAATTCAGGATAATAATTAATAAAGTTTAATAACAAAGATTCTAATAAGCTTAAGAAATCCCTTGTCCAAACTTAAAATTGTACATTGTGCCCAATGTACATAAGATAAGCATATCAAAACAAAAAATAAAAGGAAGTGTAGGAATTTGGTACTTCCTTAACTAATAGGAATTTCATAATTCTGATTTCGTTGAGGGATCCATCCAATAATATATACAATCATCCTTATAAAATTTAAATAAAATGGATAAGAAAATAAAATAAAATAAAATAAAATAAAAATAACAATCATGGAAATAACATAACATAAACTAACATGAAATAAAGTCCTATGCTAACATAAAAATGAAAACCAAATGAAATAAAAATGAAACCTATCATAATTCATAGGTTACCACCTGTGCAACACTTTTTTAACATTACTAGCTGTTGGAGTTATGTAAATATAGTGCCCTGGAAAGCAAGTGTATTTACATGTAACTTTATCTTCTT
>JANZLD010592605.1:0-13482 GCA_026413575.1 Erythroxylum carthagenense
TAATTAGAGGCCAGTAACATGCTCAATCAGTGAATGCAATGAAACCTATCAGTCCGTCCCAATTTACCAAAATACCCATGCTAACAGTAACGGGATGTTACAACAGTGGTGAGTTTAAGTCGATCCCACAGAGAGTGTGTATAAAGTTATTGAAATGAAATTAATCAGTGTTTAGGTTTGGGGGTTTTGGATTTAGAAAATAAAATGAAATTAGACTATTAAAAACAAATTAAAGAAAACATATGAAAAAAGATAAAAAGGGGAATTCGGTAGGGACCCGATTCTTTGGTTCAATCTCAGCCTGCACCTTAATTAAACATATTTCATTGATTTGTTGTTCTCAAACCTCTCCTAGCAATTATTAATCGTGGGTTAATAATTAACCCGAGTTTTTTGTAAGTTTTGTTTAATCAAGATACGATTGTTAATTAAACCTAACCACCTAATAACCTAGGATACAATCTCTAGATTCAATTAGACAATAGCATTACGAATTAGAAAAATTGATTAATCAAGGCAATAACCACATACAAAGCCTCATTTAACCTAGGTTATGTTATCACTAATGATTACGAATCATTAGTTGCTACACATAAATTTCAACATAATAATTACGGATTATATCAAAATTCTAGCAATGGGTTTCAAATAAATGATTCAATGAATGCATTAAAATCATCTTTTCACAATATCCAATGACTTCATACACAAATAGTTGAACAATAACAAAAATCTAATTATCTACACACACCCAAATCCTTATGCCTAGGATAACACAATCAAATCCATAGGAGAGAAAGAAGCAACAAAAACATGAAATACACTTAACCTAAGTCATCGACGTCGATGTCACCTTTGAACTGGCATCAGGATATCTAGCCCTTTATGGGTCTTTCAAAAAAATACTTTAGCCCCTATTAATAACCCCTACCGAAGACCATTAGCAACACCTCTTTACTGCGCCTCCTTTTCTCTATTTACTACTACTCTCTTCTCTCTCGATACTATTTTTGATGTTACAAATTAACATTGTGGTCTAACTTACTATTCACATTTTAAAACCCTCCTGATGTCTTGATCAAAATGTCTGTGTTTACTATGGCGTGTCCTCCTTTTAATGTTGCGTCTTAGTCTTAGTCTTAGTCTGCTAGCTTCCCATGTTGCGTCTTAGTCTGCTAGCTTCCCATGTTGGACCCCACTTTCGGAGCCCAACATTCGGAGTCATAAGACATGTGCTTGTGCTTGTTACCATGTATGGTTATCCCAATTAACCCTCATTAGTCATCTTCGGTTCATCTTAATTCTCTGATACTGTAAGTGTCGGGCCCTATTTTTCAAATCATTTTTATACTGAAGCAAATATTCTATGCTTAACTTCCATCCAGATATTAAAAGTCTTAGGTACTGAATCAGAAATTGACTTCTGCAATTAATTTGTAAACCTATGTCTCTAGTTTTCTCCACATTGAAAATCATCTCAATTTGAACCTTACAGATCCAGATATATTCAAAACGCCGAAACATGCTGAGTAAAATAATACCAGTTCATATTATTCTAACAGATTCCCTCGCTTTCCTTTAATCCAACCTTTTTCCAATCAATTCAGAATGTTGACAATTTTTTTTGTGGAGAGATAGCACAATGTGTTAGGAATCTATTGTATTAAGGATCACTTCGTTTAGAGGTCGAATAACAAAGATTGGTCCAAAGGAATCAAACAAGGCTTCATCCTCAATCATATTGAACATAGCTCGGGAAATTTTGTATAACTTTCTCTCTAGATAAAGAACACATTTGATCACTTATAGGGTCAAAAATGGGACCAGACGATAGGATCGGATGAACCCAGACGAAGGGTTAGATGAATTGGAAAAATGGTCATAACTTTTTCTAAAGAACTCAGATTGAAGTTCTATTTCAATGATAAGAGAACTTCTAGATCTACAACTTTTATGTAGACCTTGAAGACAAATTCGATCATATACTAGGTCAAAAAGGGACCAGACGAAAGGATTAGATGAATAGTGCACCAGACGATATGACATCATCACTAAATGATACTTCATCACAGACGATATGATGTTATCACCAGATGATATGATGCCATCACTAGACAATATGATGTCATCAGATGATATGATGTCATCACTAGATGATATGACATCATCAGACGATATGACATCATCAGACGATATGACATTATCAAACGATACAATTTATTCTCCTGAGCATCTCCACTTATAAAGATCATAACTTTTGCCTCCAATGTCCAAAAATTCCATACTATATACCGCTGGAAAGATAGAAAGATAAACTTCAACTTTCCAGAAGAAAACTTTATCTAATTCAATCTAGATTAATCCAAATTTTTCCCTGAAGTCAGAACATGAAATTTTCCCCTATAGAAGACTTGAAAATTTTACATTGTGTAGACTTGGAATGTCTTAAGCATAACCATTTAGCTACCAAAATGACTTCATTAAACTCTCAAATCTCAACTCATTTGCCTCATCACCTTCAACTATATTTGATCAGTTATAATTCCTATCTTCCTTTCCTTAGCATCTCACTTATATATATATCAATATATATATATATCAACAATTCATATTCCAAAATCATCGACTCAAGTTGATAACTTCTTCACGTATATCAAATTTCAACTCACATCATCCATACATCATTCATATTTCATTAACATCAAAAGAATAAAATTTTACAAATCCTTAATGGCATTCCAAGCCACATTATCGTTGTCTCAAAATCTCAAATTACAAAAGGTTTTTGAACAAACAAACTTGCTTTCCCAAAACCAACTCAAAATACAAAATAAGCAAATTTGGAGAAATTCCCTTAGGCTCTTGATCACTTGATCTCTTAGCTATTACCTAAAGATGGGATGAAAAGGGGTGAGCTTGAAAGCTCGTGGGTAACAATTTATAACGAAAAATTAAGCAAAACCTTTGAAAATTTTCATTGAGTTCATAAAACACATGTTTCTCAATTTCTCATCATGTAGTCAAATTCACAAAACATATATCATGAATGCATCAAACTTGTTCACAGATTATAGGCACATAAGCACATCAAAATGGTTTGGGAGGTCTATAAACAGATCGTACTACATATTTCCCATAAGTGTCCTATGTAGCCATGAACAGAACGTACTAACGCAATCCTACATAATGGTTTTACGTAGCCGTGAACTTATAGGAGTCCATGAAGGAGTTCCATGTCACTAGCGGATAGGCAGGAGAAGCCTTTAGTCAAAGCACACTTGACAACAGAATGGACCAAACCAAACCGACATAACATATATTTCATATCTTGTAAGCGTATTACCCAAATTGGCACTTTTTCAAAACTTGATTTTTTATAAACATAAGATATTTTGAAAATATGATTTCATTAACATATTATCTTTTCAAAAATCACTTTCAAAGTCTTTTCATAAATCATCACACAATTCATCTAACAACATATTGCAATTTCTTAAATCAATCAAAAGCAATAAATGTAACACTTATGATGCATTTGAATATCATTAAAATTTCTTTGATTTAAAGAAAACATTTAGTGGCTTATTTACTCTATTATAAACATATACCCACCTTGATTTCCTTACTTAAAGACTTGATCAAAATGTCTCTACTCTTGCTTCTCTTACCTTTCTTGATTTCCTTATACAATAATAAAGATCCCACTCAATAGGGTTTTCAATTTAAAATCCCACAAAGCAAAATCACTAAAATTGGTGATAGAATACTTAAATCCATGCATTTTCTAAACCCTATGAACTAAAATCCTTCCAAAAATCCAAAAGATTCAAAATGATCTTACCTTGATTCTTCACCAAATGACGAGATCTTTGGCTCAAATGGAAGCTCTTCTCTTCCTCTACCTTTTTCTCTTCTTGAACCACTTCAAAATATCTCTCAAAATCTAAGAAATGAAGAAACCCTAGCTCAACTCACTTCTTTTCTCTCAACCACCGAAATCTCTTTTCTTTCTCTCTTTGATTTGTTATTTCTGTTCTTTCTCTCCTATTTTCGTTTTTCCCTTCTTTAAGAAGAAGACAACACTTCTTTCTTCCCATTTTATCCTTAGTGATTGAGAAAAGTCCACCTTGCCCTTCCTTATAAGCTTAGGTTCTTTTAACCTTAAGTGTCTTGCCAAAAACACCCTTGAACATTCTTATAACCTTAACAGTTTAATTCAATCAATCCTATATCATAAAATCTTTCTAACATCACCATAGTAATTAACCCCACAAACTTTTATAAAGACCTCATAATTAACGTAAATCATACTTATTTATCAAGAAAAAAAATTTGGCGCCAACATCCCATATGCGTTATCGTTTTGGCATGCTACTGCTTCCCATCTACGCTACGTTTTTTTGGTTATAGATTGCTTCCTTCCAATTGCCTTCATCTACTTCCAGCGCTGCCATTTTGGCTTTCTTCATGTTTTGGGCTGTTGTTGTTTTTGTCTTCGCCTCCCAACAGGTTAGACTGTCCATCATCTTTTAAATTCACGTTGTTGCATGAAACATGCAAAGCTTCCTACTTCCTTATTTTTCCAGCTATATGTCGTGAACAACTTTAATTCTTCTTCTCTATGTTGTCTTTTTTTTTCCTTCTTGTCTTTTAATTTTCTTCTTGCTCCATGAAGACAAGTGAAATTTAATCTTCAGAAAATGACCAAAATATAGAGCTTTGACTCACTTTAACTTCTTTGCTTCCAAATTGTACCTAAAATCAAATATGAGTCAAAATGAGTATCTTAAACAATTTCATGTCAATAATGACTAAGTGTTATAGAATAATTTCATAATCAATTAAGTACCTATCAAATGCTTTAATGAAAATAGTGAACAAATATAAAGGTAAAGAATCACCTTGTTTTAACCCTTTAACTCATTCGATTATCTGGGTATCAATATACTAGACTTCGTACCACTATTCCTTAATTTTCTTGTAATATCGACCACCAAACATAGTTTTAAATATGAAGTAAAATTTCTTATCTCTTCAATTTATTAGATTCAATGTTAATATTAAATAATTATTTCTATTAATAAATTACTTCGAAATTATATTTCTAAATTAGTATAAATAACAAATAAAAATATTATTCCATGCTTATAAATTATTAATTGTCTTATTAATTAGTATTATTATATAAAATAAATATAATTAAACACATATTCTATTATCATTTTAAACTGATTAATATATTACTAATTGTTAATAGAATAAGATAACATAATATATTAGTAAATTTTAAGAAAATAAATTAATATTAAATATTCATTTATATTTTATAAATAAAAATTTTATAATTTATTTGTTAATATTAAACTTAACTAATTTAAATAATAATTATTTACAAAAATAGGAATTATAAATAAAATAAGAAATTGATCATTTTATTTATTAGGATTATTACATAATAAATAAAATTTATTAAAGACTTAATTTACTATCATATTAAACTTAGAGGTGGTAGTAGGCCCTAGGCCCAAGTATGACTTGAAAAATAAGAATAAGATCTCAACCAAACCAAAAGGTCAATTAAGTCAAGCCAAGCTTGAAAATTGTATATAAATATTTATCTTTTTAATTTGTAATAAAAAAAGATGTCACTTCTTTTTAAGATTAATTAAAAATTAGCCGAGCTTTGTGCAGAGTTTGGCTAGATTGTTGAACCTGAGCTCATACTGAGCCCAAAACTTAAATTTTTTTAAAAAAATCATAACCTTACTTGAATATGATAAATTACAAAATCAATTTGTCTTAAGCTCATTGACTTTGGGTTTTGCCTATGCTAAATTGTCATCATTAATTAAACTAACAAATATATTATTAATAATTAGCAAATATATCAATTATTAAATCTAAATAAAATAATTAATATTACATAATAATATTATTATTTTAATATAAATAATAATATATAAATATGATAAATTACAAAATCAATTTGTCTACATATACCATATATTTTGTGTTGCTAATTTACAATCACTCCTTTATGGCATGGTTTGCTATGTGTCTAAAAAATGTCACATCACTCAAAGTTAATGACATAACTTAATAGAATTGTTGGTCCCTAATGGCACCCAAGAGGGGGATAATTTGGATGTTAATGAATTTAAGTTTTTTTTAATCTTAATAAAGACATTTAATTAATTTTGAATTGAATGAAGAAATGCAATGGCAATTTAACTAAGCTTAATCAATTAACCAAGAATAAGGTAAGGAGTGGAGTATAGGGAACATAAATTAGAAATTGATTTTATAGCAGTTCAATAAGCAAACTGTTAGTCCCTAATGACACCTAGGAGGGTGGGAGTGAAATGGGAGTTTACAAAATTTAACAATTTTTATAATTAATATACTCAATTAACAACAATCAATATAAATAGGTACGAGGACAGTACTTAATATAAATTAATCAAACAATTGAAAAATAATCTAAAGATGATGGGGAAGAGAGAATGCAAACCGATTTATAGTGGTTCAATAGATAACCTTTTCTTATGTTCACTTCTAAAACTCTTCTTACAATTCCACTATTATTCTTCTTTTAAGGCAAATAATAACCTTTATACAATGTTTCTTGGTAAAAAGGGACCCTTTTTACAATCTTCTTCCAAGGTGAAAAGAAACCTTAACCCCACTTGGAACACTCCTGAGTGCAATATTCAATACCCCAACAATGTTTTACAACTCACAAATATCTTGATTATTCACTCAATAACTCAATACTTGTTCACACAAAGATAAGACAATGATGCTTAAATGATTGAAAAACTCTTTGAAATGTGTGTATATAACACCTAGAACCTATTGATGTTAAAACCAATGAGAAAACATCTATTTATAGTTTTGGGACTGCTATTAACCATTAGAGCCTAGAATAGTACACAATAGTTGACTAGTACACATTAAAAGCTCCAAATTCACTAGTCATTGGAATACTGATGAACCAGTATACATATTAATTGACCAATATGGCACGTTAGTCAACCAATACATCAACCAATGTTATAGCAAACTCATACTACATCAAATTTAATAACGTTAACCGATATTGGTCGACCATTAGCTCATATGGTTGACTAATCACTTAAAAAAGATTTTCAAACCTTCTAATCATTAAACTCAGTTTGATTAATTCAAATATGAATTAAACATGTTCCAAAATGTTTTTGAAAGCTTTTCTTAAAGAGCAGAAGCCTTTTATATAAAAACTAAAAGCTTCAATGCCTTTTGGATCATCAAATTAAAAATTAAAATTAACAATAATAATGCGACATGTAAAAATGATCTTAATGAGCCTTGACCTTCTTTTGTTCTTTAACTCATGGGTTGTAAACTTCAACTTCCCTTGTTTAAGTTCAATCATTATTTTCTTTAGTTTATGATTTCACTTTGTTCTAATATCTCTTTTGATCAAAATAATAAACTTATTAGTGATAATTATATTTTCTACCATAAAAAAACCAAGTCGAACCTCCCTTTGATAAAAAAATCTCCCCTTTTTTGATGATGAATAATAAATACTTAATAGATTATGTTTTATTATGATATTTAGTGCTCTTCTTGTTTATTTGAGAGTTTTATGTTGTTTTCGGTGCTTATTTGGTTCTTTATGTGTCTTTAGGTCTTAATTGCCTTCATGGATCAAAAGGAGAATAATTAGGGCAAAATCGGGATAGAAAATGGAAGAATTGGAACTATTTTAGAGGGACATGCTTCTCCTAGTGAAGGACACAATCTTGTAAATCATGTACATGACCATATGAAGGATTATATAACTTTGTGAGTATATATAGAGTCACATTGTTCCATTTGTATAAGGGTGGACAAGCCCATATAAGTCCTGTACATAACTGTGTCCATTGTCCTTGTAAGCTTTTGAGAAAGTGTCTATATGCGACTTTGAATAACTTTTTGAGGGACTAGCTAGTCACATAGCTTGTGTGGTGGTTTGGGAGAGAGATCCTATTTCACCAGTTAAAACACGTGTATCTAACATGTTTATACCAATTCATCAATAAAATCAAAAAGAGAGGGATTCAAACCCCCAGTATGAATAAATCTCACAACAGATTAGTGATAGACAATTATTTTTCTATATTTATATACCCATATTTAATTTATTTTTCTTGTTATTTAAGAGTTATAGTATTTTGGTAATTAATTTACTTCAAGTGTGTTTTTAGGTGATAATTGCCTTCACAAACTAAGAGGAGATGTATTCGGATGAAATCATGGCATGGAATGGAAGAATTGAAGAAATTGTGGAGATACTCAATTGTGTATGGTGATCGTATAAGTCACTGTATATGTGTGGAGCTTCAAAGACACAATTCCTACTTGTGTGGAGTTACACACCCATATATGTTGACATACAAGGCTGTGTATTTTGCCTTTGTAAGTCTATATAACCTTGTAAAGTCTCAAATTAAGGTGTTTTTGGATATATATAGTCACATACATGACTATGTAAGGGTCTGTGTAAATCCTAAAAACCTAGTTTGTTAATATATAAGGATAATAAGAAGGCTACATTAAGGGAGGTAGAATAGAAGCATTTGAATTTAGAAAAAGGCAAAAAAAAAAAAGTCATCAAAGACACCTAAAAGGAAAAGTAAAAACATAAAAATAGTTTACACATTATAAAGAAAAAGATCAAATAGTGGAAACATCATATTAATTCCATCTTTTCAAAATTTCCAAATCAAGGCTTTTAAGCTTATATATTATTTTCTTATTCTATTTCATTGCCTTGGATATCAATTTTAAATATTTGTGTTATGAACATGATTATGGAATTTTAAATCTATATTAGGGCTTATTATTGAATTGTTTTGTTTAATGTTTATCTTGTTGAATTCAATATAGTATTACTTTATAGTATTTGTTGAACTTATACTTGATAAAAAATTGAGAGATTGAATTAAAGTTATTTGTGTTAAGTTGTGTAACAAGAGTTGATACATTAATAGACTTACAAATATCAAATTAACAAACAATTGAAGGAGATCTTAATTATGAGTTAATTATCTTTAGGATTGCTTCAAATCCAAGTTAGTAGTTAAAAGTAGTTTTGAGAATTGAGAGGTTTCAACTTAACTGTTATCTATTTCAATTGGAATTACTTGGTTAGATCTCAAGAGAGGGTAATAAAAACATTAGGATATTTAGGATCAAGCATAATTGAATTAATAAGGCAGAAGGATAACTATCTTTATTGATTCAATTGCTTAGTTATATTAGTTTATTTTAATTTTAGTTGATTCAGTCATTTATTACCTTAGACATTCAAATTGTTGGGTGAATACTCCAATCCTCATGGGAACGGTATCTTGTGTACTACAATATAGGATCCATATACTTACGGTATTGCATACATTAAAACTAGCAAACAATTAGCAATCTAATGCTTTAGTCCACTCAACAATCTCTCCTAATTAAAAAAAAGTAATTACATTACACAAAAGGTAAAGGTGTATCTCTCTTTATTACTTAGAAACCTTAATTATGAAGTACAAAAGGCATTTATAAAGGCTAATTAAAGGGAATAGATGATAGAGTTAAAGTTTGGAAGCATAATTGGAGTTCTAAATACAATTATGAACTTATGCATAGAAACACGAAGGTTACATCAAAGATCTGATAGAGAGCACTCTTCTATTGAAGTTTCACGGGATCATATTAGAGAAAAGGGGATATACGATGGATTCTCTTCCTTTTAATTTTTTTTTGGACTTTCGGTTTTGTTTTCTATCTTTATGAACTAAATTTGTTTAGTGCTTTGTATAAAGAACCATAAATTAGGATGGACATTATGATTTATGAGAGTGAGATGCCTTCTATCTTGACCTTATGTCCTTCATATACTTATAGAGGCCACTTTGGGGAAACAAGGACTACCTCTAAAGTTTTGGAGATCGGTTTTTATTGGCTTTTGTTGTTTAAGGATGCATATATCTTTTGCAAGTCATGCGATAGATGTCAATGATCAAGTAATTTGTCCCTTAGATATTTTTTGATGTTTAGGGCAATAATTTCATAAGACTATTGATTTCGTCATTTGGCTTTCATTATATCTTACTTGCATTTGATTATGTCTCCAAGTGGGTGGAAGCTAAAGCCATTAAAACTGATGACATTAAATTTGTTGAAGTTTTTATTAAGTCTAATATGCTTTCTAGGTTTGAGATGCGAAGAGCCATCATAAGCGACAAGGGAACACACTTTTGCAATAGGGTGACGGAAATTTTGTTTAAAAAGTACTATATCATGCAGTAGGTTTCTAATTCCTACCATCCCCAAACTAGTGGCCAAGTTGAGGTATCCAATAAATAAATCATATTTATATTAGAGAAAATAGTTCAACCTAGTAGGAAGGATTGAAGCTTAAGGTTGGAAGATGCATTGTGGGCCTATAGGATAGCCTATAAAATACCAATTGGTATGTCCCCATATAGATTGGTGTTTGGGAAGCCATGTCATATTTGTGTAGAGCCACAACATAAGGCATAATGGGCTATCAAGCGTTGCAACTTGAACCTTGATAAGACAGGAGTCTATAGAAAGCTACAATTACAAGATCTTGAAGAGATGCTAAATGGCTCGTATGAGAATGCAATGATATAAAAGGAAAAGATCACAATTTTCCATGAGTAGATGATCTTGAGGAAAATCTTTGTAATTGGTTTAAAAGTGCTTCTTTATCATTCTAGACTTAAATTATTCCCAAGTAAGTTGTGTTCTCTTTAAATTGGTCCTTTTGTGGTTTGTAATGTTTTTCCATATGGTGCGGTAGAGATAGAGAGCTTGAAAATTGGAAACACATTTAACGTGAATGGTCATCACTGAAGTCGTACTATGAAGGATTCTAAATAGAGAATGTGAAAGCAATGATACCTAAAGGCGCAAATGGAATCACTTAAAGAGGAAAACATAAAGTTAAGCTAATGACAATAAACAAAGGCACTACTTGGGAGGCAACCCAAGGGGAGTTTGTTCATTTTCCTTTACATTTTTGCATTAGTTATTTTGTTGAATGCTCTAATAAATTCATAATTGGCTATAATTATACACCCATATTTAACATATTTTTCTTGTTATTTCATATTTTTGTTGTATATTTGGTACTTAATTTGCTCTAAGTGTATTTATAAGTTATAATTGCCTTCATGAACTAAACAGATAAGAATTCAAATGAAATCATAACATGAGACAAAGATTTGAACCAACTAAGGACCTATATGCCCTTGTATAGATGTTAGCCCCCTAGCATATGAAAGCACTTCACAACTAGCTGGAAACGGGCCTTAGGTCGAAGGTTAGTTAGATCACACACTTAACAGTGGCATATAAAAGTTCCAAGGTAACTTAGCAAGTTAGATCAAGCATGGTATGAGTTTTGGTAGAGTTTTATCTTGTACGAGTTAATTTGGCTAAGGCTGAATCATTAATGGAATAAGGACTTAGTGTATGCTTAAATGAATGGACCATGGCTAATGGACTTAAAATGGGTAAGCATTCGATCATACTAGTGCGTTGTGATAGGCTCTAGACTTGAATGACTTATCATCAATATATAAAGATCATAGGGAGATCTTAGATGATGTGGCGGATAAGATCACAATAGATATACATCAACTCTAAAGATAAAGACCATGTGGGAGGATCATCTAAAGATAGTGGAGATCTTCACAAATATGGATGGATTGTTCCTAGATAGATGTTATCTTTTTATCTTGTTAATTATGATGTAGATAAATCCTATCAAATATAGTCTTATTTAGACGGGGGCTTCATCTAGTTGGATAATGTGATGTAATCTGATAAGATAAGTTGTGATCTAGGAAGTTGAGTTCTATTAGGATTCTAATTTGGCCATGAAGTCAGAAATAACACAGAGATTAAGAGAGTATTTCTTTGTATACTTTACGAGAAGTAACAAAGGTTAGCATTTTTTGTTTCTTTTTTGTGCTTTTATTATTGTCATTATTAGTTTAGCGCTTTATTAATAATCTTTAAAAATATGAGAGTTAAATATTATTAAGGTCTTGAGGTGTTCTAAAACTAGTTGGTTTGTCAATAATCACGAGGAAGGCTAAATCTTGCTTAAACAAACCTAAGTAAGATTGCTATGCAAAGGAGTAGGTGCAACTTGTGGTATAAGTTTGGTGTTTAAGAAGACCTTTGTAACAATAGAGATAGTTCAAGTCTTTGTAAATGTGTGAAGATCGAAGAAATTGATTTATGGTTATGTTGAATTACACTCATGTGTATCTTGATATATATGACCTTATATGTTGCCCGTGTAAGTCTTTATGCCAGTGTGAAATTGCAAATTCAAGCATTTTTATTATACGCGGTCTCTCACTTGCCCATGTAAGTGATTGTGTAAATCTAAAAAACCTTAAATTTTACTATAAAAGGAGATTAGTGGAGGCAAATTAGGAGAGCTAAGTTTTGCAATAGTTTTGAGACATAAGAAACCTAAAGAGGTGACGAATTTGATTAACGAATGAGGAAAGCATGAATTTAATGTCAAGACATCCAATAGAAAGCAACATCAAATCTAAACTTGCAAGAAGATTCAATAAAAGAAAAAAGAGGATTCAGTATTATGATTCCTTTGTTTTCTATTAGTTTTTTTCATGTTTATCTTTGATTTTGTTTTCTATGATTAGTAACTGAAAGTTTTTAGTATTTAAGTGTGATAATAGTTTGGAATAACAATATGTTTTAATAATTTATTTAAAACAGTTATATTGATTGATTATTGGTATTCAATTATGTGTTTTACTCTTATTATAATATATTTGACATATTAGTGGAAGATTTGATTTCATATGATAAATCCTCTTGTATGAATAGATTTACCATAATTAGAAGGAGTTGGATGCAAACCTAGAGATAGGCCGATATAATCCTCTAGATTAGGGTCAAACCTAATAGTAGAATTCAAAAATTGATAAAACAATCCTACGGGTTTTGATTACAAAGATTTTTGTTAATCAACTAATGGATTAGTTAATAATAGTCTCGATAGAGTTTTTTTAATAAAAATTAAATAAATTAATAAGGAAATAATGTTCAGCACAACATTATCCTTTACCAAAGATACAAAAGGCAATCAAAACATCGACGTAGCTAATAACAAAACCAATCTAAACGACATCGTAGTAAAGAGACTAAAACTCCATAAGAGGCAAACAGTTGAAGGAGTAACTCATTCGGGATTTCCCCAAAACGCAATCTAAGAGTTACCTTAAATGTTCTCTCGTAAAAGCTCCTCCAGTAAATTCCAAATTAGGTTTGAACCTTCTTCAACTGATTATGGGGGTAAGTAATTTTTGAGCTGCTGTTCTGTAACATCCCGTTACTAATGGGATGTGTACAGTTCATTGCATTCGTATTTGGCATGTGTATGTATTGCATAAGTGG
>JANZLD010592631.1:0-13479 GCA_026413575.1 Erythroxylum carthagenense
TCCGTTTTCAAGTGTGAATTATGTGATAAGTGGGTTTGATTAGGTCCCTTTCGTGAGTCAGTGCACTGTCTCTATTTACTTAAAGCCTTCTCCCGGCTGCCCGCTAGAGGCACTGGAGTTTCGACTTCGGACTCCCTTCACGGCTACACTGGACCGCAATGAGGGAAAGTATAGTACGTTATGTTCATGGCTGCACAGGATCGTTATGCGGTAATGTGCAGTACGTTCCGTTTTGGACCAAACCAAACCGTTTGATATGTTTTATATGTTTGATTTGTGATTTTTGTGATTTGTGCTTTTATGTGATTGCATTCATGTTTATGAAAAAAAATTGAATTTACTATGAAAAGTTTGAAAAAAATAAAAAGATTTGAGGAAAATGTTTGAAAAGTTGCAAAGTTTGAAAAATAAGCCTTATGGCAAAAGTTTATGAAAAATGATTTCTGCTTATTTTTTAATTTATAAATGTGTTATCCACTGAGTCGTCGAGCTCACCCCCCTTTCATCCCCATCTCCAGGTTTTAAGCAGGAGATCGGATGAAAGAAATTCAAGTCGTCTGTTTGTTTTGTTCTATTTGTAAATTATGCATTTGAGATTTTGGACAAATTTTGTAGATGGATTGAATTGCCATTAAGGTTTTGTAAGTGATTATGATGTATTTCGAGCATATATTTCAGAATATATGAGGATTACAAATTGGTGTATATATTTGAGTATGGTGAATGTGATTTTGGGAATTGTGTAATTCATAAATGATTAGGTTGTGTTTTGAATGTGTTAAGCTTTTGTATATTGCATATGAATGGGAATTGAATATAAGCATGATTTGAAATACTGCTTTGTTTTTGAGTTGGGATTCCGGATGGGGTGTCCGATGATACTGGTTTTTGTGTGAGAATTATAGAAGTGTTTTTAAACCCTTGCAGGTTTTGGGTTTTATGAAAAGCAGTCGTTATGCTGCCGAAATTTTATTAGATAATAAGTTTGAATAAAGAATAAAAATTAGATTAAGATGTTTGATGATGGTTTATGGGTTTTGTATGATTGTATAAGTATTGAAGGATGATTTTGCAAAGATGGGAAAAATCATTTGTTTTGTTTGTGATGGAATAAAATGAATATCAAAGAAAAAGAAAGAAAGAAAAAGAAAAAAAAATTTACACCGTTTTTGGAGAGGTTAAGTCTTCGGGTTTCTAACGCGATCATGTTTCTCTGTTCTTTATTCTCGGATGTCGAAATTTGTTTCAGTTCGATTGATCCATTCGTTTGTCTGCTTTGATTTAATTTGCCTTCGATCCGCTTCGTATTTGGTTCGCTTTGATCTTTGATCTGTCGTTGTTTCGCGATTTTGTTAATCGATTTGTTGCTTTTGCTTTATGTTATTCGATTCGCCTTCGGATTCGATTTATCCGATTTTAATTCCCTTTGGTTATCTGATTTGAATTTGTTTTGGTTTCGATTACGTTCGTTCTCCGTTTTTCGGTTGGGGTCCGATTTCGAGATCGAGTCCCAACAAAAACAGTGTAAATTTTGTGGATAAATGCATTGAATGATTTTAAACTTTGCTGATTTTTAAATAATGTTAGTTGTCGCCATGTGTAAGTTGGATTTGTTTTTGCTTTATCATACCATTATCATAGGTTATGTTCCTGAAAGTTTGGGTATGTACCCTATGGTAGTGAGATGTTGCATTTTTTGTATCAGACCATAGTTTGACATCTTTAGGGACAAATATGAGTTAAGATATGATAATTAGTGAGATATTCCGATAGTGATCACAACTTTTGTTTGTTATAGGTCACCTTCCATAAGAGATCACATTGGAGAGTTAGCTGCCATGGAGTTTGTAGGAGTCAATTTAGAGTCTCCTGTATTTGAGTTTGCTCAGATGCCTCCAAGAATTCCCGTGAGGCGAGAAAGAAGA
This sequence comes from Erythroxylum carthagenense, assembly GCA_026413575.1. NCBI lineage: Eukaryota > Viridiplantae > Streptophyta > Magnoliopsida > Malpighiales > Erythroxylaceae > Erythroxylum > Erythroxylum carthagenense. Next base: position 1,926 of record JANZLD010592631.1, read on the forward strand.
TATGATATGCTGAGAAAACAAGGGGCTGTGAACTTCTACGGAAGTACAGACCCAACTGAAGCAGAAGGGTGGCTTGAGCGAATTGAAAAAGTGTTCGACCAGATGGACTATGAGGTAGATGAGAAATTTGACTATACTGTCTCACTCCTGCAAGGTCTCGCATATCAGTGGTGGAAAACCATTTCGGGCAGTACCACCAGACCTTGTAGTTTGACCTGGGAGGATTTCCTGAGAGGGTTCTGAGAGAACTACATGCCGAAGATTTACAGGAATCTGAAAATGAAAGAATATTTAGACCTGAAGCAAGGCAGACTTACAGTGGTAGAGTATGAGATAAAATTCAATGAGCTAATGGGATATGCAACTGCATTGATCCCAACTGAAGAAGAAAAATGTAGACGATTTGAGGATGGTTTGAACATGGAGATCAGAACAAGACTAAACATTTCTAACTTGAATAGTTTTACAAAACTCCGAGCGACCTCGATTAGAATTGAACAATTGTTGAAAGATGGTCAGAAAGAGAACAAAGAAGGGGTTAGAGGTAAGAGGTAGGAAGAGTCTCAGGCTAATTCTGGCAGAAGCTTCAGAAAGCGTCAGAACAGATTGTCTCTATTCCAATCTAGATCGAGACAATCTGGATCTTGAGGAAGAGGTAGATTTGTTCAGCTTGGGGGAGGTAGGGAACAGATGCCTGCCAGTCAATCGCACTAATTGCTTGAATGTGAGCACTGTGGTAGAAAGCATGGTGGTGAGTGTTGGCGGATAATGGGAGCATGCTTTCGATGTGGCTCATATGAGCATCAGATCAAGGATTGCACTAAGATGTTGGAAACACAGTCTGGAGCTAGAGGAGAAACTATGACTCAGACTATAGTTTAGCAGAGTAGAGCTGGCAGACCTGTACATAGAGGCAGAGATAGAGGTAGGACTCAGTCAGTAGGGTTCAGTGTCAAGATTGAGGTGCGGAGCAACCATCTGCAATCTCAGGCTAGGATCTACGCCATTACCAAATAGGAGGCATAGGACTCCCCAGATATGGTAGCAGGTGTGTTGAATGTTTTTAATTTTGAAACATATGCACTGGTAGATCCAGGATCTATACGTTCATTTATCACCCCGCATCTGGCATTTAGATTGCATTGTGAGTATGAGTTACTGAAATGTGGATTAGTAGTGAGTACTCCAGTTGATTGATGAGGTATGTAAGAGTTGTATAGTTTAGATTGATCAGGTAGAATTAGAAGCTGATTTGATTATATTGCAACTGAGAGAGATAGACCTCATCTTAGGCATGGACTGACTCACTGCTCATAGGGCAGTGATGAATTGTTATACTAAGGTGGTAGTGCTTGAATCCCTTAATCAGCCGAGAGTGGTGTTTCGAGGAGTTAGTCAAGCAGTTTCAGCCCGACTAATTTCATTTCTGAGTGCTTTGAAATTGATCTGAGGTGGATGTGAGGCTTATTTGGCCCATATGGTGGATACTTGAAATGAACAAATCATTCGGGACATTCCAGTTATTAGAAAATTTTTGGATGTGTTTTTGACTGAACTATCGGGATTACCCCTAGATAGGGATATAGAGTTCACTATTGATATTGTCCCAGGTGTCGCTCCTATATCAATTCCTCCATATAGGATGTTGCCTGTTGAACTAAAGGAACTGAAAACCTAGTTCAGGAGTTGTTCGATAAGGTTTTCATCAGGCCTAGTGTGTCACCTTAGGGAGCTCCAGTATTGTTTGTAAAGAAGAAGGATGGAACCCTGAGATTATGTATTGATTACCGGCAGTTAAATCGGATAACAATTAAGAATAAATATCCATTGCCGAGGATTAATGATTTGTTTGATCAGTTACATGGAGCTCAAGTGTTCACAAAGTTAGACTTGAGATCTGGATATTACCAGCTGAAGATAGCTGAGATGGATGTTCTCAAGAGTGCATGTAGAACCAGATATGGGCACTTCGAGTTTTTGGTAATGCCATTTGGATTGACTAATGCTCTAGCAACTTTTATGGCATTGATGAATAAGGTATTTCAACCTTATTTAGATCAATTTGTAATTGTCTTTATTGATGAAATTTTGGTGTACTCGAAGTGCAGAGAAGATCATGTGGCACATCTGAGAATAGTTCTTCAGATAATGAGGGAGAAATAGTTTTATGCCAAGTTTAGCAAGTGCGAATTTTGGCTTGATAGAGTAGTATTTCTGGGTCACATCGTGTCTGGGCAGGGCATTCAAGTAGACCTAAAGAAAATAGAAGCAGTAATGAAGTGGGAGGCTTCAAAGAATGTGTTTGAGATTCAGAGTTTCCTTAGACTATCCGAGTATTACAGAAGGCTTATCAAGGGGTTTTCACCGATTTCGACCCCTTTGAAAAAACTTCTGAGAAAGAATGTGTCTTTCAGATGGAGTGATGATTGACAGAGGAGTTTTGAGGAGCTAAAGCATTGGTTAACTTTAGCACCTATGTTAGCTATCCCATCAGGTTCTAGAGGTTATGTTGTATATAGTGAAGTGTTGCACCATGGTTTAGGATGTGTACTAATACAGCATGGTAAAGTAATAGCATATGCATCGAAACAATTGAGGTCTCATGAATTTAATTACCCAGTACACGATTTGGAACTCGCTACAGTGATATTTGCCTTAAAAATTAGATACTATCTGTATGGAGAAACTTTTAAGGTGTTCATTAATCACAAAAGTCTGAAATATCTATTGAGCCAGAAAGAGCTAAAAATGAGACAGAGAAGATGGATTGAATTGTTAAAAGATTATGATTGTACCGTTGAGTATCATCCTAGCAAAGCTAACGTGGTAGCTGATGCATTAAGTCGGAAGTCTAATAATAGTGTGGCACAAGTACAGTTATCAAGGTTACCAAGCCTAGTTCAGTTGAGAGCATTAAATGTTAAATTAAATTTGGAGCAAAATGATACATTGATAGCCACTTTGAAGTTAATTGAGAAGTTGAAAACGAATCCGAATTCTGAGTTTGAAGTGAGAGATGATAATTTGAGGTTAAAGCAAAGATTATGTGTGCCCAATATTGACAATTTGAGGAAAGAGATTTTAGAGGAAGCACATTTAGCAACTTATGCTATGCATCCTAGTACTACCAAGATATATAACACGCTGAAACAACATTACTGGTGGCCTGGCATGAAAAAGCAAGTAGCGGAATTTGTTTCTAAGTGTATAACTTGCCAACAAGTTAAGGCTGAGCATTAGGCTCCAGTTGGGAAATTACATTCGTTGCCTATTCCAGAGTAAAAATGGGAACAAATCACGATGGATTTTATTATGAGTTTGTCGAGGACTCTGAGGCAACATAATGCCATTTGGGTTATTGTAGATAGATTGACCAAATCGACCCATTTCTTGTCAGTGAGAGAAAATCTTTCACTAGATCAGTTAGCTCAGCGATATGTGAATAAGGTTGTGAGGTTACGTGGGGTTCCAATGTCCATAGTTTTGAACAGAGATCCTAGATTTATCTCGAGATTTTGGGGTAGTTTACAGATAGCTTTGGATACCAAACTGAATTTCAATACGGCCTTTCATCATTAGACAGATGGTTAGAGTGAGAGAACGATCAAGACTGTCGAGAATATGCTCAGAGCATGTGTTCTGGAGTTTCAGGGAGCATAGGGTAAATATATAGCTTTGATTGAATTCGCCTACAATAATCAGTATCATAGTAGTATTGGTATGGCTCCATATGAGGTGTTGTACGGCAGGATGTGTTGTTCGCTTTTATACTGGGATGAAGAGGGTCTAAGAATTGTTGAAGGCCCAAAGTTGATTCAGGACACTGTTGATAAGGTAAAATTGATCTGTAGCAGAATTAAAATGGCATAAGATAGACAAAAAAGTTGTGTAGATCAACACAGGAGAGATATGGAGTATCAGGTTGGTGACAGAGTATTCCTGAGAGTATCACCCTGGCGAGGTGTACTGAGATTTGACAAGAAGGGTAAGTTAAGTGCAACGTATATTGGTCCATATGAGATAATTGAAAGAATCGGACCATTGGCTTAGAAGTTAGGCTTACCTTCGAAAATGGCTCAGATACATAATGTGTTTCATGTAAACATGCTTAGGCGATATCAGTCAGATTCAACTCATGTGATAACGACTCAGGAGATTGAAGTCTCTAGTAATCTGAGCTATGTTGAGGAACCAGTGAGGATAATTGATTACCAGAATAAGCAACTAAGGCACTGGGTGATTCCGATAGTGAAAGTCCTTTGGAAGAATCATTCGAGTGAAGAAGCCACATGGAAAATAAAGGAGCACATGAGAAATCAGTACCCTTACCTATTTGATCATTTAGGTAAGAATTTCAAGGATGAAATTTTTTGTTAGGAGGGGAGAGTTGTAACATCCCGATACCCATGTTAAGGCTAGAATAGTAATTTATGAGAAAGTTTTGTGAAATTAGAAAAATGAATGTCAGACATAAATTAATTGTGACATACACATTTATTTTGCACATTCATATGATTGTACATGCATTCATTGGCATTTTCCAGTAAATTTGATTTGTAAGTAGAAATTGTGGATTAAATTGGAGTATATTAATTGTGATTTGGAAATTTTGGTATATTTTGGATATTTTGAAATTTTTGGTGAATTATTTTTTAGCTGAAAATGTATTTGGAGAGTCATATTATTATTTCAAAATTTTTGGTAAATTTTAGCAATTTTCCAAAAATTCAGGATATTATGGACCAATGATAGAGTGATACATGGCAATAAGAGGTAGATGACAAATGGTTAAGTAATATTTGACAAATGGCTTAATTACAGTGTGATAAGTGTAAGTCATGCAAGACTACACATGGCTTATGCTGGGATTGAGAAAAAAAATCACTGTAGCTCCTAGTATTCACCGAAAACATACAGTAGAGAGAGCCTTGTATTGCTCATCACTGAATGGTGAACTGTTCTCATTGAGTTATCTTTACTGCTGGGAATAGCCAAATCCAGTAAGTCATTCTGATAATGTTGCTTTATAGTGTAAATTTATACATGCATGCATGGGTTTGGAAATTAAGGTATATATATATGTGCCATCTCATTTGAGAGAGAGAGAGAGAGCAGAAAAATGGTGTTGCTATATATGAGTTTTGTTTTTAATGTTTTATGATTAATCTTGAATCTTGAGTTGTTTTAGAGTAAGTTGAAGTAGAAATGCAAAGAGTATTCATTAGGGATGATGGGATAAGTGGAAAGAGAGAAAGTGTAGAAAATGTTGTAAACAAAGGTTGAAGAAGATGAATAGTATTGAAAATTTTCTATTTTTGCACGTAGAGCTATACTCCGTGATTCTATTTGAATGAGCCTTATGAGTCAGTATTTGTATAATTTTGTGATAGGTACTCGGTCACAACAATAAAAAAGAATGTAAGTATCATGCATATAACATTATAAGATTGAGATTTATTGAATGATTTGCAAAGCTCAATGAGTGACAAATTGATGTGATTTATTTGCTATGCTTAGCAATGTGAATTGTATGATCTTATGATATACCATATTGTGTGAACATTTGGAATGTATTTATGATCTGAATGAGTGTCTATGAAATGTGTATTATGTGTATGTGATCCAGTGAAATCATCAATAATGGTTCACTCATTAAGTTTGCAAAACTCATAAAAATTGCAATATGGTTTTTCAAGTACTAGACAGGAGACCTAGTTTTTTTAAACAGGACTAAAGGACCCCTTTGGATTTTGTTATGGCTCAGAGGTCTATTAATTGGCCCCAGAAGTGTCGTGTCTTACATTTTGTAGTTTTTGTTAGAACCTGTACTAGGCTATATACATTTTTGTCTAAAGAAAACAATGTAAATTTTGTGGATAAATGCAATGAATGATTTTAAACTTTGCTGATTTTCAAATGATGTTAGTTGATGCCATGTGTAAGTTGGATTTGTTTTTGCTCTAACATACCATTATTGCTACTAAGTTGCCAACCTCTCCACTGTGCTCTCAAGCTGGAGGACTCTCTCATTTGATATGGACTGCCTACTAGATCTAACTGTAGTGGATGTGAAGGATTGCGAATAACATGGGTTTGCAAATGAACCTAAGCCGAAAATCCTTCGATGGCAATCCCTACCACCCACTGCATCAAGATACACCTTACTCTCATTAACAGTCTCATAGTTATGAGACTGTCGTTCAATGCTTTCTTGTATTTGGTCCTATCATTATAATTGTTTATATTAATAAGTGATACTTTTTAAGAATTAATATTAAAGTATAGATTTTACATTCATGAACTTGTCTATATTGGGTGTTGATGAAGGTCATATCATCATGCTTCTTGGTGTAAGTGTGAAAAAGAGTTAGAGTGGTGTAGGTTACCTGCCCATAGACTTTTCCTACATAAGAATAAATTGTTATAAGTGAACTAAATTTACAAAAAATTTTGCAGAATTTCTATGATATTTACCCCATATCAGAGAAAAAAATTTAACTTAACAACATAGACATTAATGGCACCAAACATTTATAACATTAAATTTCATACATCAAATTACATTGAATATCAAATTTCATATATCAAAGTACAAAAATCAGAATATAAGTGTAAAGTTTTGGTACTTATAAGTTGAAGTGCATGCTCCTAGTGGGTCAAAGATCCTCCAGTGTGTACGGGTAAGCTCTCTTTGTCTGGTCCTCCACATTTATTGGCAGAATTACGCTCTGAAATAGATATTGCTTCGGGTGATGTCAAATATTGTTGCCAACGACACCATATTTCTTCAGATATATATGGTGGTCGTACACTTGTATCGAAGCAAGAATGTCTCTATAAAAATCCTTTGCTGGTTAAGAGACATCCTTTCATATATGACCCTTATGATCTATCCTCTCCTTGAGCTTGGATGAGATATTTCTTGAGCACGTTTCAAACAAAACCAACCTATTATATAAGTTATTTTAGATCATTTTCAAATTAAAACCTATAACTTCAGTATAAACCTATGATGTTATTATGTATTACAAGATTTTTAGAATTTTACTTATAAATTATTGACAATTGTGATGTATGTTCTTCCATCAACTCTCTTAGCCTGAGGTTAGAGATTGTCTCCTTCATCCACAACATTTACCCCTGATATCTTTATTGGTATAGGGGTGGTGGATGATGTAGGGATGTGGATGGTGTAGTAGAGCTACTGGATGGTATAGCAGTAGGTATAAAAGATGATGCCTCATCTAGAGGTGTAGTAGCATCTGCAGAATGTGATGTTTCACTTAGAAATGCACAGGCTTCTCCAAATCGTTGTAACCTGAACCTTGGCCTCCTCGTATCATGTTTTCTTTGGTGGTATATTCTTAACTTGAAATTCACATTTTATTGATTTTTCCAATAATAGAACAATATAAATTCAATATAGAATAATATATTATTAATGTAATAATATATTTATTCATATAATATTCTATTACAAATACAAATTAATCGTTATCAGCACTTAATTGTAAATTAAAATCATCATCATCTTCTTTTTCTGAAATATTAGAATCAAACTTAGGCTCCTCTTTAGATCTCTCGCCCCCTCATCCTCTCTAGATGAAATTTTAACATATTCATCGTTTGGATCGTTCAAAGTTTCATCCTTTTCACATGTTACACATAAGTTTATTTCATAAACATCTTCTTGAAATGCCTCACTTTCAATTCTCTTATTTGACCCTTTTCTATGTAATTCGAAAACTATTAAAGGTTATACTTTACATACGACTAACCAATCTAATTTATCTTGTCGTAAGTTGAGAAAAGGGACATAATATATCTAGATCGCTTAAATCGTTAACACAAAAGATTCAAATTGTCTTAATCTTCTTCGCTAGTTGATTTCAACTAGATTATATCTACTATGTACTTTTGTTCTAACATTAGGAGTTGGATCAAATCATTCACACTTAAATATCACATTCCGTTTCATTGGCAATGTAGTATACTCAATTTCAAGTATCTCAGTAATTTTACTATAGTAATCCATCAATTCTCCCTATATGAAAACCCCACTATTTACTGTTTTCATATTATGACCATGATATTCTATATGAAATTTGTATCCATTAATAAAATACATCGGACACAATTTAATAATTTACAAAGGTCCTTATGCAAGATCACATATGAACTTGTAATCTATTGGATTTTCTGAGGCCTACACAAAAAACAATTTATCATATTAAATAGTATAAAAATACTCATTTATGGATTTTTATATTTTGATACTACTTATGACTTATTCTAGTTAATGATAGCTCGGTTAGTAGTCATTGAATATAACATGAACTATATGGAGGTTGTTAAGTGACCATCATAAGATTCATCAACTTAAAGTAAATAAGGATAATATTTTGTTATTATTGATTAGTATTCATTAGGAAATCTTTGACTAAGGTAGAATGATAGTTTAAAAATAATTTTCAAATGTCATTAATTAAATTAATTTCTAATAGTGGAGAACTAATATGATTGGACTCAAATAGGATAAACAATATTTTCATGATTTATATTTAATCAGAACATTATATGATAAAATGATTGAATTACATAAAAAATTATGTACGGAAAGGTTAGTCAAAATTATTTTGACATTTAGAAATATTTAGGTAATCATAATACGTTGTTAGATATCAATCTTGATATGTGAATATAAATTGTTTAAATAGAGAATCAAATATAATTTGAAGGAGTTCAACTTATTTAATCCTAAATATGATTTATAGATATAATTTATATATTTACCAACATATTTGCAAACTTAATAGGTTTTATATCAATAATAAGTTAAAGAAAGAAAAAGGTCTTTTTATCTAGTTAGGATTGAAAGTAAAGTTTGAAAAACTTTATTAGTAAATATGAGATATTTAATCTATAAAAATCAATATGAAATATTGGATCTTATTTGGACATAATTGATGTTTAATTAAAATTATTTGTAATTATAATTAAAGTTTAATATTAATTTAATTTCAATTAAACTACTAAAATGTCTAAACCTTTTGTAATAGTTCAGAGTTTTGTTATCAAGTATTTTAGATGCCATTAGTGACCACATGCTTATGTATCTATGATAGTCGAAATGAGTCCATTTTAAAAACGCTTTGAGAAAAATGATAAGAAAAAAGATCAAGTTTCATTTTAAGATGCAAAGTAAAATTTATGTTTTATTATGATTTGTATATTTATTATTTTATAAATTTTATGTGATTTTGATTTGCAAAAAAAAAATCATATTTATTTTGTTTCGATACAAGATTGATCTTAGACTAATTTTTCAACAGTATTTAGGCGCATACATAAAACAAGCTAGAGAAGTTTCGAAATGGTAAAGTCACATGTAGCTCCTGTTACGGACTTGCGTAATCCAAACTCATTAATTTACATGAAAAACATATAGCTTTTTATTATTATGCCACCTAACAAAGCCAGATACCAGTGCCATTACGAAATAGAGCTGGCATCTAACTAAACGCGAGCAACTCTGTCGTTGCCGCGACACGTTTCCTTGTGCTCTTCTTCCTCCAGCGCATCGCAGAGTGTGCTACTGCGAGTCTCCGGCAAGCTTAACACAAACAATCCACATATTCCTATGACGACACCAAAATCCCCGTAAGAAAGTAACCCACCTCTCCCTCCCGCAGCCACTAAAATTGGTGATATTACTCCTAATACAAGTGCTTGCCTCTCTACAGACACTGCCGAGTTCCTTATACATGTGGGGAACATCTCTAATGTATATATTATTAGGATGTCTACGGCCGTGGACGCACTGAAGAAAGATACTAATTCCAGTCCTATCTGTAAGTATGTTGACATCTTACGCATAACTGAATAGAGGATGTTGCAAAAGGCGCTTAAAATGTAAGTTTTATCTCCTAATTATTAGTATGGTCCATTTAAAAGCTTAAAGCCCTACCCACTATATTGTGTTGCCCATCTAACCAACTCATTGTCTTTGTGATGACCAAAGCTTTGAATAGGTTTTGGTTGTTAAAAATGTTAGCTTTGGGTCCCATTCTCGCCAAGCTTCAGAACACCATCGATCTTGCTTAAGGAAGAGGATAGAAAATTCTGAGCTCAAAACTTCTCAGATCTACGGTGGAAGGCAATGGTTGGAGGTATTTCGGTTCACTTTCCACTGCTTGTATCACATATATATTATGGTTATATATGATGTTTATATGCATGGATTTTGTACGTTAATATTTGTATGAAATGCATGCAAGCTGTGGTTTAATTTACATTTGTGGTTCAGTCTGATTTTAGTGGGGCTGGGCACTGCTGCTTGGATCTATAAGATTAGTTGACTTTGTTTCAAAGATACCTACAAAACAATAAGACACACCGGGGGTTGATTGCCGGTAGGCCCCACCGATGCTCAAGTTAGTCTTTTGTGAGAGTTTTGGAGGCTAGTGAATAAAGAATAATAGGGGTCTTGAGAATTGTACCTTTCTCATGATGAGATAATGAATTTATATCTGAAAAATATCCACTAAGTTTAGGTCTTCCCTTTCGCAGTGGGCAGCCACCATTTATGAATGGGTCGTCTATGTTTGGGCCTGGGCTTGAGCCTAGCACTACCGACCCAACCATAAGTCCCCCTACTCCTCGACTCTGATCATGGAGAAGGGTCGATGGAATACATAAGGATAGTGCGGCTCATCTATATGACAGCTCGTGATAGGCTCGATCGATCGGACATTATAGTTTAGTGCATGACGACTCGGAATAAGACCAACCGATCGAAGGTAGAGATAGAACCGATCGATCAAACATAGGCATAAGGTCGACCGATCGAACATAGGCATAAGATCGACCGATCGACCGTAGACACCTAATCAAAGCATTGGATTTAATCACTACTTACAGCATGTATCCACTAGTGGGTTTTCAAAATTTGAAATGAAACGTCTTTGTAACCACCATACAGCTGTCACACTCGTCCTTTCAACCGCTGCGTTGTACAGCTGTCAAGGATCGTGCGTATCGCTTCAACTGCAATGCCGCTCCGGATATCTGACAACCCTAATTAGTACGGCTCAGATTTTGCCATACGTCCGACTTCGATTGGTGCGCTCGTTCAGTAGTCTGTTATAAATGCTCGGAATTGACGCACTTCCTTCACTTTCTGCGTGTTCGATTCTCCAATTTTTGCTTCCTCTTTTTCTCATCTCTTTGTTCGCAGCCATCGAAATTTTCTTTTTCACCGTCATCCAAATCCCCAATTCCAGTCTCTAAACTAGGTATGTTCTTCTTCCTTTCCTCATCCTGTAAGTTTGATTTTCAGTAACCATGTCGTCAACTAGCTCTAAAGACGAACCTAGACTTAGGAACGAAGCTGGCTTCCCCTCTCCTGTTTCATCACCTCCTCGACTAACTTCACTACGAGCATCCCCGGGTTATAGTGAATGTAACATCCCGTCTCTATATTAAGGGTTATGACCCAAAATTTCAGTACATGCGAGCTCAAAGAGAAATTGAGATTAAGGAATGCATCTTTCTT
>JANZLD010592710.1:0-13467 GCA_026413575.1 Erythroxylum carthagenense
GATTAGCATGTTGATTTGGATATATTGCTTCCGCTGCAAGATGATTTCTTTAAAAGTTTTGAAATCTATCGTTTCTCTAAACTAAGCATGCTTTCTTTTTCCGATCCAACACCGTGGGCATGTGATGCTCACACCGGGATTTTCCTACACTTCCTACCCTTAAGACTGTAACATTAGTACCCTCAAGTTCCCTTAGGATATCCTAAAAACAAACATACTTCTGACCTTAGTTTCATCTTTATGGATTCAGGTCTTAGAACATGGGCTGGGTAGCCTAAGTCCTTAAGTGCTATAATGAAGGCACTCAACCAGTCTACAACTCCCTAGGTAATTTGGGCATCTATTTGGATGGAGTAAAGTTAAGAATATATGTTGTCGTTTGTATGGCAAATCCTCAGAACAATTCTAAAAGGCTAGCGTAGGACTTCATTGATCTTACCATTTCCAATAGAGTCCTATTTCTCCTCTCAGCTATAACATTTTGTTGAGGTGTTCGAGGAGCTGAAAAATTGGAAACAATTTCATTGTCAATTAAATATTGCTGGAACTCTCTAGATAAGTATTCACCACCTCGATCCGATCGAAGTTGTTTTAATGGCTTGCCTAGCTGCTTTTCAGCTTCGGCTTTGCATTCTTTGAACTTTTCAAAAGATTCACTCTTTTTTGCATCAAATACAAATAGTCATGTCTTGAGTAATCATCTATAAAAGTTATGAAGTATTCATAATCTCCTCTAGCTTGTACATTCATGGGCCTACACACATCTGTATGTACTAGGTCCAACGTAGATTTAGATCTATTTGCTTTAGAAGGAATTGAGGCCCTGGTCATTTCTCCTTCGATACAAGATTCGTAGGTAGGTAATGGATCATTATCCAAGCCCATAAGGATCTCATCCTTTACTAACCTATCAAGTCTTTTCTGATTGATATGACCCATTATTAAGTGCCACAGATATATCAAATTAATGCTAGAGTCATTGGAATGTCTTGGCTTTATCAACTCTGTGGTGTTTATTGAGCCTATCATAGGTTCTATAAAAAATCCCTATTTAATTATTGCATCACAAATAAAATCCTTATTCTTATATAGTGAAACAACATTTTCAAAATATAAGAAATAACCAGATTTTATTAGAAAAATAGAAATCATATTCTTTATAGTCATTGGCACGCAATAAACATCCTTCAAATATAACCTATGACCACTAGGAAAGTCCAAGACAACTACTCCTACTGATTCTGCTGAAACATAGGATCCATCTGCTTTATTGACTTAAAACTGGCCTTTAGGTAATCTTTTCCTTTGTTGGAACCCCTGCAAAGAATTGCAAACATGTTTAGTGGTTGTTGAATCTAATCCACATTTCTAGTTCCTAACAAACTTAAGAAACCCATACCGTGTTTACTTTTGAGGGACTTGAGGTAGACTAGACAGTTTATTTTCCAGTGGCCCATCTCATCATAATGGAAAAACTTTCCCTTGTTGTTCTCTTTGGCCTTCTTTTTCATTGGTTAGGCCTTGACCCTTATTTGGGCCTTATTTTTCATTGGACCCTTCTTCTTTTTCTTTTCCTTACCCTTAAGCTTAGAAGAAGATACTACATTAGCTTCTGGCCCATGAGCCTTGATATTCAATATCTCCTCCGTATTATGAAGGATATTCAACAACTTACTCAAGGTGTAATCCCTGTTGTTAAGCTCATGTCCAACTTAAACTGCTAAAAGGAAGAGTTTAAGCTATTGATTATCATAATCATCTACGTATCTGCATCTATGTCCGTCCCAGGCATCTCAGCCTCGGTGACTGTGGAGATTACCTTCATCATGTAATCCCGTACTGGTTCACCAGGTTTTTATCTTAGATTAGGAAAGGTTTGGATAGCTTTCACTCTTGCAGACCATGTCCACAAACCAAACATCTCATGTAGGTGATGGATCATAGCACTAGCAGTTTTCATACAAGCAATTTGCTTTTGCAACATGCCACTGATAGAAGCTAGAATATAACACTTAGTAGTCTTGCCAACATTCTGCCAATGCTCATATTGTTGGACTATCTCAAGAGTTAAATCTCCACCTAGAGGTGCAGGCTCATTTTTAGTTAAAACTTATGAAATACGTTCATATTGAAGAACAATGTCAAAGTTACATATCCATTCATTAAAATTCTCTCCATTTTTCAATTTGTTATTTGCCAAGAGCAAAGTGAGTGGATTCATTTTATGGTTGATTATGTCTGAAAATATAAATTATTAAAACATGAGCATGCTAGTCAATAAAATTGGAACTTAGTATAAAATCATGATGCATGTATGCATGATGATAGATTTAACAAAACTTAAAAATAATTAAATCTTCATATGACGGTTATTTTTCTTATTTATAATAGACTAAGTGACACTAGGGATCTTATTCGTTAAAAGAAAAACTGGGATCCTCCCACTAAAAAAGCTACTAAGCATCTTTATGCTTAACTTTTAAAAAAGTGTCTTAATTTGGTCCATACTTTTACCAACGGAGCTACAGTGGGCAGGTTATTGATAAAATATGTTGAGTGTTTTAACCATTTAATTCATTCACTATTGGTACTTACAAATCATGCCTTGGTGGGAGGTCACATTTGCTACCAATAAATGGACTTATCCTTAAGAAAACCCAAACCATGCAAGACCTAGGATTTATGCCCTCTAGTGGGGAGTAACACTTCACAACATACAAATGGGCCACCATTTGGAGATCGTAGACTCTAATATGAGCATCCTCTCCTACTCAATCTTTTTGGGCTTAAAGTTTTAATTATCATTTTATCTAGATGCAATTTATTATCCAACCTATATTGTTTCATTATATATCTCATACATAATAAATGCATGAAAAAGCCTAGGTTTGACAATTTTCTAAATGACATGCAATCACTTAATATCACATATTATTTGCATTCATTTATCCATTCATCACACAAAATAATAAGCCATATTTAATTGTCCACCCTAGAATCATAAAAATAATTACAAGCCTTTTAGGCCCAAAATATTCTTGTTGAACTTGAATCTTCTACTTCAAACTCTTCGCTCATATGACCTAGCCCAATCAGTAAAAAGTGTTAAATGGATTTACTTTTCAACAAAAAATTTGATTTTCATAAAACCAAAATTTTGACAATAAGAAAACAAAAATCTGCACTTGTTTTTAACCAAAACCGAAACTTATGAATATTACATAAAAATTCCAGCACTTGTAAACAATGAAATTTTGTCACAAAAAAGTTCATTCAACCAAAATTTTGTTTAAACAAAATTTCAGCACATTTGTTTTCTTAAAACCGAAAAATAGCCAAGACACTATAACCATAACTGAAACTTTACCCTTCCTTTCTTCAATCCATGGCTTCTTCTTCTTCACCATTACATGATTTTGTACATTACATAGTCAAAGTAAACATAAAAATGAAATCAAGGAGGAAACATGGTGATGATAGACCACCCTCCTTGTTATAAACCAAATGAAGAAATCTTACAAGGTAAGTTTAGAATCTATAGACAACCAAAAGAGCAAAACATACACCATATATATTTCTATCACATAAAAATATGCAGCATGCAAAAATGATTGCTGACCTATGCATCACATATATAGGAACTGAAATATTGTATAAGAAAATTGGCTCTAGTACCAATTGTTAGATCTGAAAAAGAAAGCATGCCATATTTGGAGAAACAGTGGATTTCAAAACTTTTTAGAAATCTAAATTGTAGTGGAAGCAATATATCCAAATCATCATGTCAATCTATACATGATATGGTATAAGTATAATAATAAACATAAACAAAATAGAGATTAAATTATCGACTCCTTCATTATAGCTTTAACTCCTCGCTGCGCTATCCTATCCTCGGTATTATATCCTCTCCTAAGTGATGTATCCTCTTCATCTTGTTATTGTTTCCTCTTCTCGATATTGTATCCTCGACCAATATGATCTACCACTTGTTCTTCTTGGACAACTTGTTTAACAAGATCCTTTGGTAGGAAAGGAGAAGAAAACTTTGGAGGAGAACTTTCTTACAAGAAAGAAGACCAAGAATGAGACACTCTCATGTAATTTTTTATTTTTTGATGCAATATATTAGAGAGAGTGATAAAATTGTAAGAACCCCTTTTTATTCCCTCACACCTTCAGTTAACAACAATGGAAAGAAGAGTTTTCCAGCCAATGCATCATTTCTTCATTTAATCAATCATAAAGAAGCCATTAAATGAGACTCTTGTCATTTGTCTTTAAGTTGACTATATGAAAAGTCTATTAACCTAAATGAGACCTATCAATTTCGTTTTTGATAATGAAAGAAGGAAGATGGTCCATCCAATGTACATCTTTCTTTTTTAATCCAATGAATGCTAATAGGTTAAATGTTGTCACTAAAAGATAACCATTAAACCATTTAATGGTTAGTTCATAACTCCATTAATGATGATAAACCATAATAAGACCATCTTTATTTAGTAATTTAATGTTAAATGTGCAGTTGCACATTCAACAGTAACAAAAAACAAAATTGCACTTTACTTTCTTAAAAATTTATTTTAATTTAATTAATCTAATTAATGAAATTAAACCAAAGTCTAGCCCATTTCTAAATGTACATTTGGGCTTCTAATTAACCATCAATTAATGCAAGCCTAACATTCAATTATGAACTTCTAAAACCTCTATTTATATTTCTTACTTTGCCTGATAACCTTCCTTGGAGCCAAGTGGGGAATCTTATTGTACTTAGACAATTCAAGCTTCAATAAGCCCAGAATTAACTTAATCTCATTAGAATAAATTCTAGCTTATTAACTAAATGTCATTCCAGTAAAGGCAACTAGTTGAACTCTTGAATTTCTAAATATTATGAGAATACATATTTCAAATAATATGTCCACTTGTGAACCCTATCATGAACCTTATTATAGCCATCCGCACAATAAAGGGTAAAATTGTTGTTTTGCCCTTATATTGGTTTTTCCTTCTAGATCTCCCATTTTACTTTATATGGTGATTAACACACAAGATCTCATCTTGATGTTAAGACTTGATGGATAGCTAGTCCATCAAACTACTAGTGCCAGTTTAATCACCAAATCTCTTTAAAACTAGAAATGATGATAGCACTATAAATTCTTTATTTGAGTGAATGTTCCCTAATATATGTTTCAGTTGATAATTCCATCATGTAGAAACTAGATTGATACTCTGTAAAAATCCATTCCGATCATATCAAGAATTATAATGAAGCACATACGAGTTCACCACTCATCAAGATTGTGGTTCATAGTTATATGTTTTAAGATTAAAGTAATGACCCACTTTATTCTTGAAAACATACTTGATTCCATATTCATTTAATAGTGTCATTATCGATAATCAACTACTATCATGACATGAACTCATCATTCCCCTGAAGTAAACTCCTTTACTTACATGGAGATAAATCGCAACACTACAATCTAGATCATAATCAAGCGACCAACTTGATTATTCAACTGTGAATCAATCAATTTAGATTCTTATAATATACAAGTTTCCCATACATATCTATATATATGTATATTATTTATAAAAGAATCTTGGTACCTTTTTTACTAGATATATAATGCTCACACAAATAAAACCAAACTCTTTTGTTTTATTAATAATAAATATTTTCATTACAAAATTGTAACTGAATAAGATACACTTGCTTTCCAGGGCACTATATTTACATAACTCCAACATTTATTTCATTATTAAGTTTCTTATCCTCATTCTAATTTATCAGTTGAAGTTGAAGAGTATTTTAGTTATTGATATTTGGTTGATTTTTTAGAAATTTGTGTTATTATCTTCTAATAAGTGGTATCAGAGCCATAGTGGAAAGTAGGAACAACTTTATGGTCAAGTTGCCTTAAACAAACTGCTCTATTTAGAGGCTGATGATGGAGGAACTTTTATATTGCAAGGATCTCATTGATCCTATTGATGAGGAAAAAGGTGTGAAGGATGATGTTCCTTCAAATTTTGAAAATATGTCAAATAAAGATGGGAAAAGATGAAGTAAAAACTCTAAGCATGATTAGACAATGGATTGATATCAGCAATTTCACCTATATGTTTGAATAAATAGATCCTTTTGAGCTATGAAAAAAGCTATAAGGGCTCTATGAATGAAAGATTAGCCATAACAAGGCCTTTTTAATTAAAAGGCCTGCTAGGAAATCTTTGTTGAAGCATTTGAGTGATTTCCAGGATATAATCAACAAGCTTATTACAATAAAGTTCATTCTTGATGACATGCTCTAAGCCTTTTTCTTATTGAGTTTTCTATAGGATAACTACGAAACATTGAGCAAGTCTTACTTAATATAAAATCCTCAATATCCGCAAGTATACAGATTGCAAACTTGTAGTAATTGAGGTATCGATCGTATGAAGAATTAGCTAAAACTAAATTAACTTAACTTTTTCTAAGGTTGTGAAAAATGATTTCAATGAAAATCAAAATAACTAGAAAATTAAGCAATCAAATATGAGTTGAGTGAAAATAAATTCAAAAATTAACACAATCAAATCAAAATTGAGCACTTAACTATTTAACAAATGAACTACTACAATAAAACAAGAATGATCAAGAATGAAAGTCTAGGATTCATTCTATAGTTATTTTGCTCCTTTAAGCACTTTTGATTCAATTTAGTGTCAATCCTAGATTTTTGGAAGTTAATTATTCTATCTTAAGACCTAATCATTTAACCCAATTAATTATCCCTAATTGATCACGAAATTCAAGATTTGCAATCTCTCAATAGTTCTTAAGCAATTTAACGTATAATTGAATTCTTAAACAAGATCTGTCTTCATATGACCATCAATTAGATAATTGCATGACTTATTAGGTTGCTAAATCTGATTAACCAACCTAATAATATTACTTTTGACTCAGTCTCTTGATTTATAGTCGAAGTATAAGCAAACACAAATATCACAACACTTAAACATTGTAATGAAATCAAAAGTGCTCAAGTCATAAAATAAGTCAAGAACAAATCCTAACATGAAATTAGAACATCATCAATGTATATAATGTCACATCCCTTTTTCCATACTAAAGGGCAAGACCCAAAATTTCAGTAAAAGTGAGCTCAAAGAGGGGCTAAGGAAATGCCTTTTTCTTGCTCATGCATAGTGTTAGCATATATGCTCATAAATATTGAATCTTTGCAAAAAAAATAAGTGTACATGCATTCATTAACAACTTCCAGGTGTGATTGTTTTTAAATGTGTTTTTATTGGAAATGAGAAGTAGAGGGAGTAGAGAAGGTGATCTTGGTATGAGTTGTGATAAGGAAAGATTTGGAAACAAAATTGGTAGTGATATGGAAAATGCTCACTGAATATATTTCAGTCTTTTAGCCATAACGTTTTCTTTAGTTGTTCAAACGAGATGATTCTTAATTTGGATTAACTTAGAGATATAAGGCTCCATTTCATATGAAGACATAGAATTTCAATTATATCTCTAAGAGTCTCAAAATTTCATGAAATTGAGAACTAGGTGCAGTACATTGGGAGCTGAATGTAAAATTTGTGTTTTGACTTCGGGAGAAAATCTGGATTAATCTAGATAGATTTTGGCAAAGTTTTCTTCTTGAGAGTTGTAGATATTTCTTTTATCTTTCCAACGATGTATAGTATGGAATTTTTGTACATCTTAGGCGAAATTTATGATCGTTATATGTAGAGAAGCAAAAGTAAGATGCAACAAAAGTAAGACGCAGCAAAGTGAGACGCAGCAAAAGTAAGATGCAGCAAAGTAAGACGCAACAAAAGTAAGACGAAGCAAAGTAAGAAGATGCAGAAGATAGAATTTGACTACTAGGTCTTCATAAAAGTTGTAGCTCTTGAAGTCCTCTTTCAAACCATCTAAAGAATGCTTTAATAAGAAATTTCTAGAGAAATTTATAGTTGTTTCCCCGAAACGGGCTCAGTATGATTGAGGACAAAAGCAGATTGGATTCTTTTGGTCATAACTCCTTCTCTAGACACCCAAATGACTTGATTTTTAAACCATTAGACTCGTAAGGCATTGTTCTACATCTCTACCAAAAATCATGGCCCTCTGAATCAAATTGAGAAAAAAAATTGAGTGAAAAAGTGGAACGGGTACCGTGAGTGTATTCTTAGATTGTATGAACTGATGTTATTCTACTGAACATACTTCAGTATTTTGATGATATCTTGATCTGTAAAGCTCCAAATGAGATGATTTCTGATTTTTGATAAACTAGAGACATGGAGCTACAAACAGTATGTAGAACTTGGAATTTAATTCAATCTCTAAGATATTTAAATTTCAAATGAAAGTTGTGCATAGTACATTGATTTGGACAAGAGTAGTCCAAAATTTTTTGAAGTATATCTTTTGAATCACTAATTCGAATTTAATGATTTTGATGTCATTATAAATTTAAGACAATGGGGGACATATTATAGAAGAAAGTGTTATCTTAGAATGTTCAAGGGTATTGTTGGTAAGACACTTAAGTATAAAAGACATAAGGCAAAAATTGAAGGGGCAAATGAGACAATTCTCAATCGTTAAGGGCATAATTGGAAGAAGAAGTATTGTCTTGCCTATAAATGGAGTAGAAACACGTGAATGGAAGGAAAAAGTATATGAGAACAATGAAAATGAGAGAGAAAGAGAAGGAGAGTTTGGTGGTTTGAGAGAAAAGAAGAGAGTGGGTTAGGGTTTAATTCTTCTTAGTCTTCAAGAAAGATTTTAAAGTTGTTCAAGGAGAGAAAAAGGAAGAGGAAGTAAGGAGCTCCCATCTGAGCTAAAGATCTCTTCATTTGGTGAAGAATCAAGGTCAAGTGTCTGCATTGAGGCGCTTCTAGAAATTGAAAGCGAATGCTAACCTGGAGCGTGCTGTGAATAGACCGAGATGATCTCACTTTATTATTTGTTATTTTAATTTTTGTATTAATTGACTACTAAATGATTATGTAAATGTGATTGATTATGTGGGTTTCCAAACAGGAGGTCAAATGATTTGTGATGTTGATATGGATAATGAAGTGCTACTTGAATGTGAATTGGAAGAACTATGTGTACTTTACTGAATGTGATTGTTAAATGTGTTAGGAATGTGTGTTCGCATATAAATGAAAGTGTGAATGCTCAACTCTAATGTTGAGTGCCGAACTAAGGTCCGATGATATGAGAAAGGGATTGAATGGGATATGCAAATGTGAGTGAAGCATTCCATTGCAGGAATGCATGAAATATAATGGTAGTTGTGACCAGAGTAGCCAACGAATAGAGCTTAAAGCTCAACGAGTGAAAATGAGCCTCGAGCTAACAAGTAATTTAGAGTCTCAGGCTCAACGTTTAATGAGCCCTGTCTTCCCCAAGTGGCTAATGGATAGTTATTAATGATCCCTATATGGGACAGTTTAGGCACTCGGTCACAACAAAGTAACAAATGGAAAGTGAGTCTCACGTGTTGGGCACCGTTTCTGGAACCCAACCTCGGATCATTAACGTGAACTTAAACCTATGAAAATTCCTTAAACGACACTGATTCATCTTCTTGCTCTGATACCATGAATGTCGGATCCCGCTTGAGTTCGAAATCCAACGCTTGTGAAATCATGAAACGTGATCTTCTTCATTTCTCCTTAGAATTTTTTTTTCACACACTTCGAAAACATAAAACATATATGTCTTACCCTGTAGGGTTAATTCATTTAACCCTTATAAAGCATGAGTGGATTTCCTTATAGAGTTACTTCAAAGTACTTTCATTAGCCATCATCGATTCCTCATCATTCTCATAACATCTCTAGCCACAAAAGGGCAAACTCACACAGCGAAATCACAAGAATCACTATTACCTTCTTCAAAATGGTATGCACCCACACCAAGCCAAACGTCAACAAAAGTATTCTTCTCACTTACTTTCGAACAGATTTTGGAACATCCCAAAAAGGAATTTCAAAAGGACTTCTTCATAATATTTTTTCCCCTTTCCATTAAGTTTCTAATGACACCAAAAACATTCAATTTGGTTTAGAACTCTAAAAGTTATGGTCCAAACACTTTCGGACTATTACTAAACTGAAATTGTACACTACACCCAACTTCACTCCAGAAAATGAAAGTCTTAAAGACCGAATCGAAATTCAATTCCTTCAGATAAATTGTAGCTTCATGTCTCTAGTTTATTTAGAAATAAGAACCACCTCATTAGGAGCTCTATAGGTTTAGATATCCCTAAAATACTGAAGCATATTCAGATACATATCCAACTCATACTCTTTTAATCGATCCTCTCACTTTGATTCAATACATCTTTTTTAAATCAAACTTTAAAACTATAGATTTTCATGGAGAGGTAGAAGAATGTTTTAAAAATCCAACACTTCAAAAATTAGGTTAATCGGAGCTTGGACGAAAAAGTTATGGCCAAAAGAGTGGAGAGAGGTCAGGTCGCGATGCGACCCCATCGCATTCACGGCGCATTGCCCTAACGACGCGCGCGACCTCTGGTTCCTCTTGCCGACTACCTAACTTCTAAAATTCATATTTTTGACCCAAAACTCCAAAATTTGCAAATTTGGTATCAATGAAAAGTTAAAAAGAAGTTCTACAACTTACATGAGGACTTAAAAACCAATTTGGCCTCTAAGGGAGTCAAAATTCATCTCAAAGTGGCTGCCTGAAAAATGTTATCCTAAACAGTAACACAACTTCTAAAAATCATATCTTTCAGCTCCATAGTCCAAAAATGTCAACCTTTATATCAATGAAAATATAAAAAGACAATATACAACTTTCATGAAGGCCCTAAGAACAACTTCTAACTCTATGAGGATCAAAAATTCACTCAAAGCTTCTATCCCGAAATTTGTCATTCTTGACAGCACCTGCACCCAACTTCAACAATTCACATCTTTCAACTCCCACATCCAAAAATTGCATACCTTATAGCATTGGAAATCTATAAGGACAAACTATAACTTTTATGAAGGAAACTTTGGCTAATTCTACCTATATTATTTCAGATTTTCCATGGAAGTCAGAACAAATTTTACCTTCATGCGAAACTTAGAATTTATTCCAACTTTACTTCCTCTATTACAACATCATTAAAAACAATTCAACTTCCAATTGGAATTCATCCAACACTCAACCGCAATTCGTATGACTTCTCATGTTCAATCACATCTTATCATTCACCACAAATCCTATCTTGTTTTCCCCATAATTCATTTATATATGAATAACAACAATTCATATTCAAAGTTCATCAACTCAACCCATATCATCCATACACAATTCATATGCTATTAACATCATAAGATAAAATGTTTACAAACTTTAATGGCCTTCCGAGCCATATTACATCATTTCACAAAATCTCCAAAATACAACAAAAGATACAGAATCTCATAATTCCCAACATATGTTTAAAGTCTTGTTTATACATCAATTCAACTTAAAATACAAAATATGCATAATCAAACAATTTCCTTTACTTTCTTTCATCTGTTCTCTTTCTCATCACCTAGAGATGGGAATGAGAGGGAGTGAGCTTAACGCTCGTGGGTAACAAGTTTATAACTAAGAAATAAGCAAAAACCGTTGAAGTATTTATTTCTATTGCAAAGTTCAAATTGAAATCCATGTCACATATTTTCAAAGTTCACAACTTATCAAGAAATTCATAAACATCATAAATCATGATTCAATGCATCGTCACATTAAACAAATTTGATGAAATTCGTCATCGAAGCATAACACACAACTTACATCATACTTAACATGTCAAAACGTAAATGCACAATCAAATGGCTCGAGGGTTCCGTGGAACAAAACGGCAAAACCGAAGTTTACACCGTGAATGAAACAAGTCCACTTTTCAGGTCTCGTGGGCCACAAGCGGGGAGCCGGGAGAAGGCTTTACGTCGACATGCACGTGACTACGAAACGGTTCTTCTCTTGCTCAAAAACAATCAAATCTCATGCTTAATTTAATCATTCACAATTTCATATTCTCATTTTTTTTCTTCTTTCTATTCAATCAAAATGTCATGGCACAAGGTATAGCATAAACATGCTCACGCTTCAATTTTTAGCACAATGTCATGCACCAATATACATAACATAACATAACAACATATCATACCAATTCATAACTTATCAATTCAAGCTTATACATACACACATATAAGCAAATTCTCAAATCAATCAAAACAACAAAACAACATTTAATTGAAATCCTTTTATTTTCTTGATTTGGAAAGAAACCTTAGTAGCTCATTATTCAAATTATAAACATGAAACCCACCTTAATTTCTTGCTTAATACTTGTTCAAAATGCATCCCCTCTTGCTCCTCTTGCCTCTCTTAATCTCCTTCATCAATGGCAAAAATCCCTAATCAATAGGCATCCAAATTGAACAACTCATACAAAATTGGTCTTAGAAAACTTAAACCCATACATTCCTTAAGCTATATGAACCAAAACCATCTCAGAAATCCAAAGATCAAAATCTATTCTTAACTTGAATCTTTGCCAAATGAAGAGTTTCTTGGCTTATATGGAAGCTCTCATCCTCCTCTTTCTTTTTCCTTCTTGAATCAACTTCAAAATCCTTCTTGAAAGCTTAGAAAAATCAAAACCCTAACTTTTTTCTTTCTTTCTTCTTTCTTTTCTCTCCACTGAACTCTCTCCTCTCTTCTCTCTTTTCTTTGTTCTTTTCTTCTAATTTCCGTTCTCCTCCTTCCTTAAAAACAAGCCTCCACTTCTTATTTACAATCTTGTCATTAATGAGTGAGCAATGACCACTTTGCCCTTACATATAAGCCTTGCAACTTAAACGGCTTAAGTGGCTTGCCAATTTTGCCCCTCATACATACATACTCTTACTTCTTAATTCAACTAAACCATATTTTAAAATCCTACCAACCTTAACACAATAATTAACTCCAAACAAAATAATTAATCTAGTAAGACCTCAAAATTATTTAAAATCATGCTTAACTCCTTCCAAAAACCAAAACTTTTTTTCTAATCATGTAATTGAAGAAATTTGGTAACACTTTCTTCTAGAAAAATTTTCCGCATTGTCTCAATTTTCCAATGACATTAAAATCTTTCAATTTGGTTATATAGTCCAAAAGTTATACCCTATACAGTTCGGACTGTCCTTATACTGAAACATTATTTTGTGCTCATCTTCCATAAAAAAATTGACTTTTTTAGAGACCGAATAAAAACTTGATTTCATCAGACAAATTGTAGCCTTATCTTCCTAGTTTAATCCAAATAAAAAATCATCTCATTTGGGTAACGAGAACAAAAGTTATGGCTAAAACACCAAAGCATACTCAATGAACATATACATTTTCCAGCTTTTAACTTCCAACATATCATA
>JANZLD010592720.1:0-13466 GCA_026413575.1 Erythroxylum carthagenense
ATATATTATTAACAAGTCATAATGTTAATACATGAATCACAACTATCCATTGGCCTAGGGCACACTACTAACAAATTCAACCCCCCCTTCTTGTGCATTTTGTATATCGGATATTAAGCCTATACTAACGTGTGATTCACTTCACGTATCTACACAGAACATGTATTGTAATTATTCAAAAACTTCCAAAAAGCTGTGGATTAATCTAAACCAAGGTTCTAATAGGTGTTTTCTTATCAAGCATAAATTGAAGCCCAAAAGACAATCATAAAAATATTACAATTAATAATCAAATCATACAAACACAAGAGGGGTTTCATTGCCTTTTCGTTGCAATGAAAGTGCTAAAATCTTGAAGAACAAGATTTGTTCGTCAGAAATGGAGGATGGGTACCTAGATAAAGGCCAAGTAGAATCAGTAGGGATTGAGTAAATATCAATTGCAAAAGGGGAAGCTGACAAGAAAATAGCTAAAAATAGTGGAAAGTCGATGGAAAGACCTAAACTATGAGTACTACGAGTAAACAATCCCTTTTGTGACATTTTAAAAACGTCACAAAAGGTCCTAAAAACGTCATAGAAGAGTATTTGTGACTTTTTAAAAAACGTCACAAAAAGTTGTGAAATGTGGTGTAGGCAAAAGTTTTCTGCAACGTTTTATGAAAAACTTTACAGAAAATGCCGACATTCCGTGATGTTTTGTAAAACATCACAAAAAAGTTGGACAATGTACGACGTTTTTAAAACGTCACAGAATGTAAAGTAATCTGTGACGTTTTTTTGGAAACGTCGCGGAAGACATTCTGCGACGTTTCTAAAATTATTATTTGTATTATTTTTTATTATTTTTTCCATTTTTTTTAAAATCATATTAATAACTATTCAATATTATTTATAAATTTTATTTATTTAATAATTCTTCAATGTTTTAGTATATCAAAATCTATACCAAAATTAAATTCCAACTTCATAAAGTAGGGTGAGCCTTTGCTTTTTTATAACTAAACTACTGCTTAAATTTTGTTGGATCACAGACAGAAGGTTATGGTAATTGCAGCAAGACTAAACAAAATGTTGAAATAAAAAGATTACAATATCTAAATAGTTAACTTTGAAACAATTACGCTAACTAGGAATAAACATCCAAACAAGCATCCATTCTGATTCACATATACAATGCCTTCCAATTTCGTATGATCTAAACCAAATTATTCCTAATTGTTACCACGTCAACAAGCTGAACCTTTTACCACTGCTGACATGGTTCTCTCCACTAGAGTCTGATTCACTTCCCACTGTTTCTTCCAAGTTGCAATCACTTAGAAGGAGTTGAATTCGGTCTGCATTCTCTATAATCCAAGTAGGGACTACTGGAGATGCTGCCCATTCTGCTACTACAAAACATGGAAGGAAAAAGCAATATTCCAATCGGTATAAACAGAGAATATCTCTTTGAACATATGCTTTTTAAGAATATTCATATCCAATTACAGATTTGGAAAGCAAACAAGTTAAGCCTATAAGTGTCCTGATCCTAGGTTTGTAAATCATTTCCATTCTACTTAATAAAAATTGTTCCCTTCTTCCACAACTAAACAACCCATAACATTCTATTATTATTTTCAATCACTGAACATAGTAGATCAAACTTAACCATTCATAGAAAACTTACAATACCAAAGAGGAGAACTTAAATGACAATGCAACATTCACAGGAATGTTGAAGACCACCATATGACACTAGTGCTATTATTATTTTCAATCACTGAACATAGCATATCAAACTTAACCGTTCATAGAAAACTTACAATACCAAAGAGAACTTAAATGACAATGCAACATTCACGGGAATGTTGAAGACCATCATATGACATTAGTTATAGACACCACAATCACGTATACTTCACAATGTTAACTAAATCTTAGTATTCCCATAACCAAAACAATCATTCATCTTCTAGTGCCTTATCAGAAAACAAAAGAAAATGAGTCAAAACACCTATAGGATATCAACAAGAGAATTGTGACTTAATACTCTTTCTGCACTGCACCAGAATGAGTCCTATACTAGTCTCACTTTGCACATATTTTATGAACAGTATTAAATGTCGTAACTGACAGAAAATAATTTTTCAATACAGAATGTTATTCAACGTTAGTAATTCCCAAAAAACTGTATGCATGCACAACTTGAAATAAAGGCCATAGATACCAATTATACAAAACTATTAACTTTGCAGATTACCTTATAACTGGAGATTAAAGACAATGATATATTAGTTCTTTCAGACACCTCAACAAGACACTTGCCTTTTGAGAAGGGGTCAGCTTATCTAGAGGCTTATAGTTATGTCCATCAAACGCTGCTCCTACAACTTTGTAGACGGAATTGAAGAGAAGACTAATGCCAGCTTCAAAGTATGCGTAGAATTGGCCATCTTCTAGAACACAGGAACTTGCGTGTTCAATGATTACATACCATGTCCTGCTTGAGACTTCATTTCCAAGCATCTGCAGTCCCCCAGTAACAAAATTTTTTGTTGTTGAAATTGAACAATATAAAATAAAAAGAAGCTATAGAACAATAAAGGCAAGGACATGTGCCAACGCTGCATAATTTTGATGGATCAGTAGCATGTAATTGCCGAAAGTCCTTGACAGTATGAATCCCATTCGAGGCCAAGCGTGTGTGATTTGGACCATCTTTTGCTATCTTTTCCAATCTCCAAACCTCATCATCTAGGTGGGGAAGGTGGTGTTTCTGATACGCTGAAAGAACAAACCAACAGTTAGCCTCCACCATTATCATTCCTTCGAGAAGCTTCATCGTCTTTAAAATAATAAACCCAAACACCATCATCTCTTAGTATTAACGATTGACAAAACTAGCTACAAACACATAACAAAAAAATCAAATATTAACCTTTCGAAGAAAACAAAGACGATAAGCGATTTTTGGATACTGGAACTTCCTAGTTGATGAATTAATCAAAAGTGTATACTAGCTGTTGAGAGGCGCTTTGCTTCTGAATTTGCCCATTCCATAAACTCATCAATTTGCGCATTCTAAGTCCGAAAATTTCTAGATCTAAGATCTACAAGGACCTCAACGAAACCTTATTCCAAAACAAAAATAAAAAAAAGCGCCAAAAAAGAAAAAATGAAACTCACTTTGTGTTCTTGGTATCGGACTTTGATTTACCTCCTTTCATTGTGAATCCTGCAACTCAAACCGTAGATCAACTACAAAAATTCCTAAAAAAATCAAACAAAGCGAAAATCGATGAAAACCTATACAAAATCGAAAAGGAACTTACCGGTGCGATTAGGCATAGTTGTGCTTCGGGTTTTAGAGAGAGAGATGAGAGGATTGGAAAAGAGTGGAGGGGGTTATTTGTTAGAAATCGAAAGGTGGATACGAAGAAGAAATGTGACAGAAGAAGGAACTAGAAAAATGGTGGGACATGAATACATGTAAATATTAATTGAACAAACCGCGATGTTTTCTTCAACAAAACATCGTGGATTTTATTTTGCGACGCTTTGTTGAAAAACGTTGCAAAAAATATAACAAATCTGTGACACTTTATAAAAATCTCACAAAAAATTAGCTCTTTTTATGACGTTTTCTAAATGTCACAAAATGATTGAACAATTCGTGACATTTTTCTTAGAAAACGTCACGAATTGCATGTATTTGTTGTAGTGGAGGAAGTTAATGGTTAAAGGAAGAAACAACAAGCGAGGAAAGTGAGTCCAAGAAGGATGGTGAATTGGTGATAGTAGCGATTTTGAGAGAGGAAGGTGAAAATCATGTAACACCAGTTTGTTTTGTTGTTCTTAGTTTTCATTAAAAATTTTGTTAAAAGATTTTTATGAGTTAAAAATGAAAATTAAAAACTTAAACAACAAATTTTAAATTAAATTTAAACAATAGAAAACAAAAAACCAAATTACAAACAAAACAAGTTTGTAGTTTTTATTTTTGGGTTCTATTTTTAAATAAAAAAGTTATCTGGTAATATTAATGTATATATATATTTATTATTAATAATTAAATATGAAATAAAACTAATTTTATGAATATTGTATCAGCCCTGGTACCAAATTGGGTTCTAATATGGTACTGTACCAGTGTCGATCAATAATAGGTACCATTTTGGGTAATTTTTTAAATTTATGAAATAGTTCATGATTTTTTTAAAAAATTATAAAATAGTTCATTGTTATATTACATTGTATACTGTATAAGTTTATATCAACCATGTCTCTAAAAATCATAATAATTAATAATAACCATAATTAATATGAAATAAAATTAATTTTCAAATATTTTACATATAAATAATAATCACAATTAATATGAAAAAGACTATTATCATCATATAAATATAAAATTAAGAACAATATAAAATAATTAAGATATTACAATTTAATCATATGATAAATAATAATTACATCAAATAAAAAAACAATAAATATTTTTAACTCTCAAACTATTAGAATTTATGACAAGAGTTCGTGATGAGGAAACAATCAAGTATAAGTGAAACCTGAAACAAAAACATTTACAATTACATTGTCTATTTAGAATTTAATATATACATCAAATATAAGTAAAATTAAAAGAATAGGAAAAACAAAAACCTGAAAGTCTGGAACTTCATTTAATCTTTTACAACCATAACTACACTGACCTTAATTATCATTTAATACAAAATTATCATTATTAAGAGGAGTCTCATCATCATCATTATTTAAATTCAACGAACTAATTGATATATCAATGTTTTCCCATCTAAGATTATCCTCCAAGTCATTCACCTCTACTACACTTGGTTCCTTAAAAACTCAATCTGCCAAAAGATTGATATTATCAATGCAAATTAGATCTATTGAACTACTTGTACTGTTAAGAGTTTTAGTAAACAATAAAATTTAATTATTAGAAAATTATATCAAAATTAATAATAATAATAACATACCTTTCCCAAAGCTTTAAATTGTAACGAACGAAAACCAAGTCACTCAATTTCTTGTGTTTTTCTTGGAGTTGATGAATTCAAATGTGCCCCAGTACTATTCACAGCCTATTGCACTCACATATTAACTTAAAATTTGAATTGCAAACTTTGCAATTTTGGAACATCACTTCCGAATTGATCCCACCAAAAAATTATAAGTCGTAAGATAGCAAAAGTAGTGTTATAAACAAAATAAAGTGATAATTAATTTCTAACAAGTAAAAAAAGGAAACAACTAATACCTGGAGAAAGTTTTGCTTTTTGTTGATTAGCAATTGATATTCCAAAATCCCCAGAAACCTTCTAATTAAGCTACATTTGCGAGGTTAAAACATCTTGCATCATGCCATGGACAACAATTGTTGTAATAGTTAATAGCATTCTCCTATTAATTTTAGTTTTCTGTGTAAAATTTGGTCTCAAATAAACACTAGGATTCAAAAATTCACCAGCTGTAAATAACATAGAAGAAACTTGTCTTTCTCATCTCTCATTGATGATTGCAAGATAAGGTGTGTACAAAGAAGGCATATGTTTCAAATTGGGCTTGATTGTTTTTTTCTCCCTCTCCATGTCATAAAAAAAAACCTATTGTTGCCTTTTATTCACTATTAGCTAAGTGAAGCACTCTCACTAAAGGCTTATAAACTTAAATGACAAATTGCCATGGAGACCAAAATTCACTATCTTCCAATATAATTCTGGAAACCTCTAATCTAACATTAGATCGAGCATGCTGAGATGCAACCCATTTATTACTTGGAAACATTTATTTTAACTCTTTCTTCATCATAACAGAATACTGAAGTGATAAGAAATTCATTACAAATCTTTTCACAACAGGAATACACAAATTCCTACCACTGGTAAATTTATTTCTTATTAAATTCAACATCTATGCACGATTGTAGATGAACTTGGTCACCTTTTAAACTTTCTATACAGTCTAATAAATAACAGAAAAATACGTAACATCCCCTATATTTTCCAACATTAGGTTAATGTAATGTGTAGCATAAAAAACGAAAAAAAGAACTATATTTATTTTGTAACATTCTTCCTGCCGCTTTATAAGTGAAATCATTGTTAGTAGTGAACTAAACAATATTTTCTATCCCTAATTCATTCACAACTTCGTCAAATATCTCAAATAAAGTATCAATATTCCTAATAAGGCTAGATACATCAATAGACTTCAAAACATTGAGCCATTTGTAGAATAAACCCAAAAATTTATAATAGACTGATGTCTCCTATTTGTCTAACCATCATACGTGATTGAACACTCATGAGTAGCCCAATCAACTCTTCTCTCTTCCAAATAACTCTTAATTTCAAAAACTTAGAAACTTAAAAGTTTACCTCTATAGTCATTAATTGAAGGAGCTTTGTATCCTAGACTATAAGAAGCTATATCATCCACTATAGGCTAATAATAGTATGATTGTAAAGCATTGAATGCAAAACTTGTATCTTTCCACCATCTAATTATTGCTATATCAACATTGTGAGCCACATCATGGCACTACGAATTGAAGGCTAGGCTCTAGAAGTTGTTTATGGTGTGAAGAAATTTGAGATCTACTGTCTTCTTTTACTAACATCAAGTCCAGGTGTAACATTCATGTTGGATCCCGTTTCCGGAACTCAACCTTGCCTTGCAAAACATCATCAAACATAAGATCATGTTCACATCTCAAGCGTGGTTCCTTGAAAATCTCTTTTTGCTTTGATACCACAGATGTTGGGACCCGATTTTTGCAACCGGAGCCCAACCTCGGAATCATAAATTGAAAACATGTACTAAAACGTGAGCGGACTTATACTTAAACAAAGGGGCGGAAACAATTCAAAAACAGAATCCATGAAATCAAATCGGATCAAAAGTGAAGGAAATCGAAAGCAAATCGAAGCCTCGGGATCAAAGATAACCAAACGGTTCAATCAAAACTGAAACAAGTTTTCGACATCCGAAAACGTGTACTTTGATGAAACATTGCGTTGAAAACCTATAAGACTATCTTGTTTTGACCAATCTAATTCGGTATAAATTTGTTTTTCTTTTTCATCATTT
Organism: Erythroxylum carthagenense; assembly: GCA_026413575.1. NCBI lineage: Eukaryota > Viridiplantae > Streptophyta > Magnoliopsida > Malpighiales > Erythroxylaceae > Erythroxylum > Erythroxylum carthagenense. The sequence goes on from JANZLD010592720.1 coordinate 7,099, forward strand.
TCATACTCAATCTCATACAAGCAATCTTGATTTCCCCTTAGACAATTCATCCTCATGCAAACCTCAATTCATAAAGTCTTCTTAACATTCATTCTTATCTCGTCAGTAATCATATACAAATCACTTTCATATATCAATTCGTAATACAAACCATAATTCAATCAATGCCATTCATATATCATAACCCTGCACAAATTTATATCCTAATTCCATGCACAAGTCCTGAAGTCACTTTCATCATGAAATACATGCTTACAATATGTTAATGGCATTTCCAAGCCACATACAATACAAATACCAAATTTCAAAGATACAATAATATACATATAGACAACGAAAACCTTCACATTCTTTCACCCGATCTTCTTCTCATCACCTGTGGATGGGAATGAAGGGGGGTGAGCTTATAGCTCGTAGGTAACAGCTTATAACAGAAAAATAAGCAAAATCGTTCAAAAGTTTATTTCCATAAATAATCCTTGTTGAAAACCACAAAACACTTGTTTCTCAAATTCTCAGTAATATGCTTAAAGTGAAACCTTTCAAATGTTCTTAATCATGGAAAAGTTCTTGTTGAAATCCATAAAACACTTGTTTCTCAAAATTCTCATCATGTCATCGCATTTGCAAATCACAAAACATGTATGCATCAACTTGTTCACATGTCATAAGCACTTAGAACATCAAGATGGTTTGGGTAAGTCCAAATTCATGATGCACTACATAGGACATTCCCATAAAATGGTCCTGTGTAGCCATAAACTTGAGGGAGTCCTTGAAGGAGCTCTGTGCCACTAACGGGCAGGCGAGAGAAGCCTATTCTTAGGTCAACGTGTACGTGATGGTTCTTGAGGGACTACCACAAACCCACATAACACACATACTTCGAAATCTTGTAAACTTGTTGCCAAAATGGCATTTTCTTGTAAACTTGCTTTTTATAAACTTGAACACTTGTTGCCCAAATGGCACATTTTCTTGAAAACTTTCTTTTCATATACTTGACATAAGTCTTGAAAATCATTCTTGAAAACATGATTGTATAACCATACGTTCTTTTGAAACGAAAAACATTTTCATAAAACTTCACACAATTCATGTAGCAAACATATAACATATTTCACGATTCATGCAACACTTATGATGCAATTTTTAAACCATTGAAATTTTCTTGAATTGAATAAAGTAGAAGTGGCTTATTTACTCAATTATAAACTGGTACCCACCTTATATCCATGCTTATAAACTTGCTTAGGAATGTATTTCCTCTTGTTCCTCTTGCTCCTCTTACCTCACTTGATTCCCTTTATCAAAATGCAAAAATTTCCATTCCGTAGGAATACAATTTGAGGATCCATATATTGCATATTCACTTAGATAAATTCTTTTGATAATATTCTCTTCTAGAAAATGCTCCCCATTTTCTTAAGTTTCTAATGACTCCAAAATCATTCAATTCGCTTCAGAAACATGGAAGTTATACCCCAAACATGTTGGGACTAACCTTATACTGACATTATAATCTATACTCAATTTCCATCCAAAATTTGAGATCTTTAAAGACTGAATTTCAATTTTATTTCTTCACAAAACTTGTAGTCCTTTGTCTCTAGTGTACAACGAATCAAAAATTACCTCATTTGGACTTCTCCATCAAAAGTTATACCTAAAATAACAAAACACGTCTGTCAGAAAAAAAAAACACTCGCCGCGACGAACACCAAAAGCCTGCCGCGACGAGGGCGTTTGCTCACACCGCGTCGCGGGTGCATGCATGCGCCGCATCGTGGGCGCCTGCGTGCACTGCATCGTGGGCGTCTGTGCACGCCGCGACATGCGGGACCTCCCGAACACTGATCTTCGACAATTTCCATCTTCATGCTTCTCATAATTCACAATTAACTCATCTAACCCTTAAATCTTCTCTTGTAATTCATTTCTAAACTTATTCCAACCCAAATTCATTAACAAAACATCAAAGTTTATCTTTGATCATTAACCCTAAGATAACACTTGCATATTTCATTCACTAAGACTTTTCACACATCTTAAGCTATACTTGAGTTTCATTCAACCATACCCATGAAATTTAAAGCATAACTTACTTGTTGGAGCCTCAAAATCTTCAAGATCTCCAAAACCCTAATTTTTCTCTTCTTCTCTTCCATCACCGAAGCTTCCCTCTTCTCCTTTCTTTCCTACTTTCTTTTTCTTTCTCCTTTATCTCTTAAGTTACGGGCTTCACTTCTATAAAAACAACAGCCCCTTATTCATTCATTTAATTGGTACTAAATGACCCTAATGCCCCTCCATGCAAGCCTTCTAACTTAAGACCTTATGAGTTCTTCCAAGTTTGCCCCTTATACATTCTTATAACTCTAATACTTCAATTCAGAAATTGAAAATCTTAGGGACTGAATTGAAATTCAATTCCTTCAGATAACTAGTAGATCCATGTCTCTAGTCTATTTTGCAACATGAATCATATCAATCGGATCTCCACAGATCACGAATTTCTCATCAGACTGAACCATGTTTAGAAAATTTTCCAACTCACAGTTATTAAAATTAATCTTGCTCCACTTAATCTCAAAAATCATAAATTTCCCATGAATATGTAGAAATTGTCTTAAGAATCCAATGCTTCAAAAATCAAGTCAATCGGATGTCGGACGGAAAAGTTAGATGCAAAAGAACGAGTCATGAAATCATAAAATACATAACTTGTGACTCAAGAGTCTGAAATTCACAAACTTAGTATCAAAAGAAAGCAAAAAGGAAGCTTTACAACTTCAATGAAGAATGCAAAGATCAATTTAGTCTCTAAGGGAGGTAATTGAAAACTTCATATAAATGCTAGAGAATAGGATTTCGCCATGGAAAAAACACAAGCTCGCCGCGGTGTGAAGATGTTGGAGGTTGCCACGGCGAAAATGCAGAAGCTCGCCGCGGCGAAATCAGGAGCTCGCCTCGGCGAAGACGCTGGTGCTCGCCGCGACAAGAACAGAAGTTCGCCACGGCGAACATGCTCAGATATATATTCAAAATGTCAATGCAAAGATCAAAGCACAAAATTCAACTTTCATGAAGCACTTAAAGGCAAATTCGACCTCTGTCAATTTTTCCATCAAAGTTTCTGCCATCCTATACCACACCCAGACTTCAAAATTTCATATCTTTCAATTTCCAAAATCAAAGATAACATATTAAAACTCATTGCAAAACTATGCAAATTTCTCTCTAACTTTCATGTAGACCACTTAATCCAATTCAAACTACATCAATACAGAATTTTCCTCGAACTACAATACACATATTTTCAAAACAAAGCAAAATAACCTTAACTTCGAATGGTCATAACTTTCAATCCCGATATCGAAAAATATCAAACTTTATAGCGACAGAAAGCTCTCAACAGTAGCTACAAGCTTCATGCAGATCATTTGCTCAAATTTGGCCTAAATCAAAAAGTTAACTCTCAAGTCAAACTTCCTATCACTAAAAGTCGATCTTTTTAATTCTTCAAATTCTCACACCTTTTCTATCTAATTCTTGCTTTGCAACTTCATTTAAATCAACTCATACACTTTACTTTCATAAACCATACAAATCTACTCACATCTCAAAGTCAGCAAAAACCTAACATAAATCTCTTTCACATCAATTTCCTTTAACTCAGAACACCATTTTAGGTCAAAATTAACCATAAACATCAATAAAAAAAAGCATACACACATATACTCTCTCATCATCAACAACTTGCTAAATTCACTTATCTTAAACTCACATAACAATGCACATTCTTGACTTTTCTTTTTCTTTACACTTGAATAATCCACCACAAAATTCTCATTTAATGCCAATTTATACTTCTAAATTTCAAAGAAAGTTCGGGGTCCAACAATTCACTTCTTACTGGGCTTGAGATGGAATACTACCACTACTACCTTTAACATTTTCACAATCATCACAAAAACTAGTAAATGAACTTCCACTATCAATTTGATAATTCAATCTCTCCCTTCTATCTTTCTTGTGTTGATATTCTTCAAGCAAAGTTTTTATATGTCACTTTAAATCATGACTTACTTTTTTACAAGGTTCCACATCTCCTTTAATCTCAGCTAAATACTTTTTAAATCGGGTGATTCCTTTACCTTTCAAATGCTTGTAACAAAATTAACAAATAATGGGTTCTTCACACTCAAGACCAATGCAAAATAAACCCGAGCTAGATCATTATATCTTCCTAAAGCGGTTTGATCTGCAGTATTTGAACGTCCTACCATCTATCTATAATAGTAAGTGAAGACATATATCAAAATAAAGAACACATAATTTCATTACATAAGACTCATGTCCTTTTGATATAATATAACTTATTGTGTATGATTACATTATACAAAATTCAATTTCATCCAAAACAATTCAATTTTATCCAACACAATTCATCAATAAGTCAAAAACCAACAATTCAAGCATTCAACATACACAATTACACAATACATGTCCATCATATGTAATGTAACTTATTTTGTATGATTACATCATATACAATTCAATTTCATCTAACACAGTTCATTAATAAGTCAAAAACCAACAATTCGAGTATTTAACATGTACAGTTACAGAATACGCATGTCATCATATGCAATATAACTCATTTTGTATGATTACATCATATACAATTCAATTTCAGCTAACATAGTTCAATTTTATCCAACATAATTCATCAATTAAGTCAAAAACCAACAATTCAAGTATTCAACATACACAATTACACAAACACATGTCCATCATATGTAATATAACTCATTTGTGTGATTACATCACACATAATTCAATTTCATCTAACACAATTCATTTTTATCTAACAGAATTCATCAGTGAGCCAAAAACCATCAATTCAAGTATTCAACATACACAATTACACAGTACACATGTCTAGCATATGTAATATAACTCATTTTTGTATGATTACATCATACACAATTCAATTTCATTCAACACAATTCAATTTTATTCAACACAATTCATCAAGTCAAAAACCAAAAATTCAGCTATTTTATATGTATTCACCAAAATTTTAGTTAATAAAAAATAAATTAAGCTAAACCTAGGAAACCAATGCATAAAGAGTTAAAAAAACTACCTTGAACTATAATTTAGAGTGTACTTGCTACAAATTATGCTAATTAATATTTCTTTAGTGTTATGAAATTACTATTAAACTTATAGTTATATTATTGCTTTTTTATACTTAGACCTTTTTTAATTAAACAAAGGTATTTTAAGTAAGGATTCAAAATTAAGTTAAAGACTTGAAGTAATTGCAAATTTCACGCTATTGAATCATTGATGTATAAAATACTTTCATATGTGTTTTAAAGATTATATAAATGTTGCATTAAATATTAAAAAAGGTTTAATATTGTTAAAAAGCTTTTATTTTTAAACATTTAAACCAACCCAAATAATTCTAATCAAATTTAAATTACATAAACAAGCTTAATTCAATTTAATTTGTTATCTAATTTATTTATAATTTAGTTTGTAATTGTAAATTGTAATAAACCAACCCAAATTCCAAATCCAAACAGCTCACAGCTTCAGCGACTTATGAACTTCCAAACCAAATAGATAAACAACACACTTCGTACATTTCGTTCAATTCCAAATCCACCTATTCATAAAAATTCAATTCTAAGTTCCTCCAACCATTCACAAAATTTGCCAAGTTCTAATCATGCACAACCTCACAACTACAATTCACAAATGTAATTCAATTTTAAGAGCAGAAAAATCTATACACACCCAAAAATATCTCAAGTTGAATGGATCAGTTTGGGTTTTTGGTGGGTCAAGCTCGAGTTAGGGGAAAACCAAATCTGGCTTTTGTAGAAGACGAGTAGGAGCAAGCAACAATAGTGGAGGTGGATCATGTAACACCCCAATCCTGCCCGATGCATATATGTGCACCATACGGTCACATGTGCATATGTTCGATAGAATTAGCATGTTACCTATATGACCTTCAATTTATCACATGGCATCATAATTATAATCACAAATCACACATTTTCTAAAATCTAAAATTTTGTCATTTTATATCATAACCATAATATGCATTGTAGCTTTAAGTTCAACGTCATCCATATATATACATCATCTTCTTATGAGCTTAAATAGCTCAATCTATATAGTATGTGTTGGACCCCAAACTTTTGGCGAAAATTATAAATATTAAAATGAATTTAAATGAGAAAGAAATTGGTGAGAAAATTTATGAAATTTAGAAAATTTGATGAATTTAAGAAAAATTTATGAGAAAAGAATTGTTTAGTTTTGATGACTTCAATATTTGAGTC
>JANZLD010592787.1:0-13458 GCA_026413575.1 Erythroxylum carthagenense
AATCAAGTCGGGAATTTGTCATACATGTATGTACACATATATATATACTTGTAAAATCAATAATCATTTACCAATGATTATCGAAACTATAATGCATGTGCAATGCCACTTTTGCCTGTATTCTATCCAAATCCAATCCCAAATTACCAACATATCCGTCACGCCGGTAACGGGATGTTACATGACTGTCGAGCCTGTTACTCAGATGATGGTGTCTCCACAAGAAAACATGACTGCCCCGTCTCGAGGGCCGGAAGAGGGTGCAGTCCTCATGTAGATTGATTAAATTTTCTATTTCGATTTCGATGTCCATATTCATCTGGAACTGTCAAGGGGCTGGAGGTTGGTCCTTCAAGCCCATCATCAAAAATTTTATTCGGACCCATAAACTACAACTTATGGTTATAGTGGAGCCTTGTATTAGTGGGCCACGCGCTACGAAAATTATTCAAAATCTGAGCTTTGCTCATTCCTTCCGAGTGGAAGCGACGGGATACTTGGGAGGCATATGGTTACTTTGGCATATGGATATCAGCGTACGCATCCAATTAATCCACCACCAGTTTTTCCATGCCTACATCGAGTGGGACCGAGTGACGTTAAACTTCACGGCCATTTATGCTAGCCCTACTTATTCCCTTCAATCCTTTTTATGGTAATATCTGCGGAGAATCGCCCGGATCATAGATGGACCCTAGCTTTTGGGTGGCGACTTCAATGCCAAACTTGAGAGCTCGGATAAACGTGACAATTCCCGACGTCAACCCGTAGTCAACCCCCATTTTCGTGACTGCATGCAAAGTTACCAGCTCCAAGATTTAGGCTTTTCAGGACCTCGGTTCACCTGGAGGTGAGGATCCATTCTCGCTCGCTTAGATCTAGCATTTTGTTCGAATGAAAGGCACTCCGTTTTTGCCCACACCAGTGTCACTCATTTACCTTTCCTTAAATCGGACCATCGACTCCTCCTGGTGACCCTCACGAATAGCAGGTCTCCCCATCCGAGAACTAGGTCCTTTCACTTTCAATCTGTCTGGTTAATGCATTCTGACTTCTATCAATTCGTAGCTAAGAACTGGACCCCTACAGGTGCAGATCTTAGCCACGAACTTCGAACGTTTGTGAACTAGCTTCAGCTGTGGAACATTTCTGTTTTTGGAAACATCTTCCAGAGGAAAAAGCGTCTCCTAGCCCAGCTTGCAGGAATCCAACAACGACAAAAAAATACTACATCCAGTTTCCTCCAAGACTTCGAGCTTCACCTTCGTACGGAGCTGGAACAAGTACTCATCCAAGAGGAGCTTTACTGGCCTCAACGATCCCAATGTCGGTGGCTTAGCCCAGGGGGACAGGAACACCAGATACTATCACTCCATCAAGGCGTAGATTACTTCCCTCTAGGATGAACAAAGGAATGTGATGTCCGATCCTTAGATCATCCGTTGTCACGCTCAACAATTCCTCTCGACCCTTTACACAAAGGATAGTTCTCATCCTACTGCTCAGCTGATTCATGGCAAGTTTCCACGTCTTCCCCTTTCAGCCAGCACGGACTTGGCCCGGCCTTTTAAGCCGGAGGAAATTAAGACAACAATCTTCAATATGGACCCTAACAAGACTCCGAGGTTTGATGGCATTCCCACGCTTTTCTACCAATCCCAATGGGATAAAGTGAGCCCTACTCTGAATGTCTTTTTTCAGCGTATCTTCCATCATGAAACCTGGGAAACAGCTTTCAACCGCACTATCATGGTTCTCATTCCAAAGACCCCGTCCCCCAGGTCCATTATGCAATTCCAGCCAATTGCTTTATGTTTGGTGATCTACAAAGCTATCATCAAAATCATTGTCAATTGCCTTAAACTCTACCTCGACGATCTGGTAGCTCCTACCTAATGCAGTTTTGTCCTTGGGCGACTGATCACTGATAATATCATTATCATCCAAGAAATCATTCACACTATGCGAAGGAAAACTGGACGCACAGGCATTATGGCCATCAAGGTTATCTGGAAAAAACCTATGACCGGTTATCTTGGGATTTCATCCAAGATACGCTATTCGACGTAGGCCTGTCTGCTTCGTTGATCAATCTCATTATGAAGTGCATTTCCATGGTCTCCATCCAGGTTAGATACATTGGTGATCTGAGTGAGCCTTTGAACCCATCCCGGGGTATTCGGCAGGGTGACCCCCTCTCGCCCTACCTCTTCATTCTGTATATGGAACGATTAGGGCATTCTATTACTTAAGCGGTCACCCAAGGCCGTTGGCAGCCTATCCGATTGAGCAGATCTGGGCTACCTCTCTCTCACTTTTTTTTGCTGACGATCTCATCCTTTTCACTGAGGCCTCTATGGCTCAAGTCGACATTATTCTCTATACCTTAGATTCTTTTTGTAGTGCTTCCGAGCAACGTATCAGTCACGATAAATCTCAGTGCTACTTCTCTAAGAACATCCCCACACTGACATCCCGTTATTTATGCAGTGTGTTGGGGTTCTCTCAAACCACTGACCTAGGTCGATACCTAGGCGTTCCTCTTCTGCACGAATAGGTGAACCGAAGAACTTATCAGTACATTCTGGATAAGGTTCACCAAAGGCTAACAAGCTGGTCAGCCAACCTATTGTCCTTTGCAGGTCGACTCACTTTAGCTCAATCTGTGTTAGCTGCTCTTCCCAATTACACTATGCAAATAGTCCGACTGCCTCGTCGTCTTTGCGATGACCTGGAGAAGATTACGTAACAATTTCTGTGAGGCTCGACTAATGGATCCAAACGGATTCCTTTGGTCAAATGGGCGGATGTCTGTAAACCTAAAGAGATGGGGGGTTTGGGCTTCATAAAAATTTGCAAAACCAATGATGCCTTCCTAACTAAATTAGGCTGGACCCTGATTGAAAAGCCTAACTCTCTTTGGATTTGTGTTCTCTCTGCCAAGTACAATTTTGACACTACCACTCTCCCCAACATCATTGCCACCACGGGTGGTTCCATGATCTGGAAGAGTATTAAGTATGTTTGGCACATCGTGGTTCAAAGAACAAAATGGGTGCTTGGCGATGGTTTCCGAACAAGATTCTGGCTTGACCCCTAGGTCATGGGAGTTAGCCCGCTCATTAACCAACAGTGTCCAACATTTTGTCGACATTGACAATAATTGGACATGGGACGCTTTTTCAAGGCTACCTCTCGATGGAGATATGCCGGATAGTAGCAGGTGCCTTCCCCCGAGGCTTTTCCTAGGATAGGATAAGTTTTGCTGGGGACTGCCTGATTCAGGTCTCTTTACTATTGCTTTTACTTACTCCTGGCTTATGGGCCAAGTAGACACGGGGGATCCTGACATTTGGAAGGCCATCTGGCACTGGCCAGGCCCTCAACGAATTCGTTTCTTCCTATGGCTCCTCGCGCAGGACCGGCTTCTTACCGATCAACATATGGTCTGTCGCCACCTCACTACAGATGGATCTTATTGCCACTGCGTTCTTGACAAATCTTTGCAGCATGCGGTGCGAGACTGTGCCAAAGCCCGTCAAGTGTAGAGATCCTTTCCTCCGCACATTATTACTCTGGAGTTCTTCACTCTGCCAATCCATCAATGGTTTGTTTCTAATCTCCAATCCCACAAACGAGTGTTCGGTCCAGAGTGGTCGACTGTTTTTGACACGACTTATTGGTTCTTATGGGCTTGGCGTAATGGGTCCCTGTTTGATGTTCATTTTATTTGGCCTGCGTCTCCGACTAATGTTATTTTTTCTTTTACAGATCAGGTCCACAAGTCAATCGCTTGGTAGCGTAGCACTGTTCCCGGACACCGCCCACGCCACGAGCAACTCATCGGCTGATGTAAACCTCCTCTCGGGTGGGTCAAGCTGAACAAAGATGGCGGGTGTAAACGCTCTTCCTTCTCGGCAACAGCAGGCGAACTCCTCCGGGACAGTTCAGGCAACTGGCTAGGTGGTTTAATCCACAATCTTGGTTGGTGCTCGTAGATAGCGGCGGAACTCTGGAGGGTGTATACAGGGCTCATGCTTTCTTGGAATCACAGATTTCGCTGGATTGAGTTAGAAACCGATTCGACAGTGACCTTACAGCTCATCTCTTCCTCGACCAGCCAGTCCATGGTCCATAATACCCTTGTTCAGGATATTCATGAATTGTTTAAGCGCAATTGGACGGTGGTCCATCACCACATCTATCGTGAGAGTACCGCTGTGTGGACTGGTTAGCGAGTTACATTGAGATTTTTGCGCTAGGGCTCACTTTTTTTGATTGTCCACCTGTTGGGTGCCATGTATTCTTATTAGAGGATATGTCAGGAATCTGTTTCCCTAGACTTGTAGTATAATTAGTTTTTCTCCCTAAAAAAAAAAAGGAAATGGATTGTTAGGCCTTGATATCAGACTAAGAAGATAGACTTTACTCTTACAAGCCCCTTGAGTTGAGACTCGTAGCTTTATATTTAGGCCTCGAAGAAACACCAAATGTTAGTTTTTACCTTTTGATTTGATTTCTTTCAAATTTTTATTTTTTATAATTTAATTCACTACTAATTAAATATTTAATTAAATATTTTTATTTAATGTTAAATAATTAAATAATATAATATAATATATTAAATTTCAAATATCTTTAAAATATATAAATTATAAATAAAATTTCATTCAATAATCAAAATAAATTATTAATTTATAAATAAAAATTTAGTTATTAAATTGGTTATTTTTATAAAGTATAATATTTGTATTAATAATTTATCAATAAATGTTATAATTTATGTTTAAATATTGTCTAACATGTAATTATTATTAGTAATAAAAATATAACTTCAATGTAATTAATATGTAAACATAATTTTCTTTTTATTTAAAAATTGAAAACAAAGAATGAAAATTAAAAACTACAAACTAAAAAAAACAAAATCAAAATGAAAGGACTCTTTAATTTATAGTAGATGTGGGACAGTCTATACACAAGGAATGAAATAGAATTTACCAAAACTTTATTAATTAATCTTTTATTACATACTTTATTAATTTTTTTAATTTTACAAATAACACTAATTTTTCTATATCCTATTATGCTCGTAGACGATAATCATGAAGTCAAAAGATTCAAAACTTGAAACTGGTTGACTTATTCGATACTCGTACTTAAAGGCATAATATTTTTAGATAGAGTTGTCAAACTTTAAATTTGCTTAATCAAACTCAAACTTAGATATAAAGAGAGAGAGAAAGAGAGAGAGAGAGAACGAATCACAAAATGTCACATTATTTTAATTTTATTTTAACAACTCATTTTTAAAATTTTCATTAAATAATTAAATTTTAACAAATTGGATAATTGAATTTCAACAAAATATTTTATTAACATTTTGTTGATGTGATTAAGTAAGTCTATAAAAATTGAAATTTGAAAGAATTCGTGATATCTTTTTCTTTGCAGAATTTTTTAGTATCTAACATATAATCATATTTTTAATAGGCAATGTTTTAAAAATTAAACCATAAGTCAAATTGACAGCAGAAGAGATTTGATGTTTAAAGATTTAACTAATATTAAACCATTATGAAATCAATATATAATAAACAAGAAGTTAAATATATTATAATAAGTAAAAAATTATTAAAATAAAAAGTTTTATTAAAGTAAAAAATACATCAAATGTCTATTAATGTATAATAAATCTAATACTTCAAAATAAAATTAAATCTAACATAAAAATTAAAATTAAAATTAAAATTGTGTTTTTGAAAGAGATTGTGTCTTATCATCATCAAGAACTCCAAATTCTTCAATAGTATCTAAAGGTCTATAAACTATGCTCTCTTAAATATTTGTATCAATATCTTCTTTTGCAATCAAATAAATTACAAATTAGTAATGTGTAAAATTGTTCTCTTATACATTATACTTTTAATGTTAAACATGTGCAAAATGTGATATCAATTGATCATCAGTAGTTGTTCTTAATTTATTTGTTGTGATAAATATATTTGCTTCAAAAATCACCTTTTAAAATTATTATAATCAAGGTCAATAGATGATTCTTCTTCTCTGATCCAAAAATTAGTATGGTTAATACAATCAACATCAATTGGATCATACGTTCTCTTCTTACTACGCGACTTGAATGCATAATAGAGGAATTATAAAGTTAATAATAAAAACAGTTATTGAAAAAACAACAAAGTAAAACAAAATAAATGAACACAAATAAGGTCTTGAATCTTTAATGTTCAAGGTGATTTCATTTTTTCATATGAACACATTAAAAAATACTCCAATTACTTTCACAGCTTGATACAAAAGTTGTTTGACTGAGTAATCGAATGACAAGTTTTTTTCAATGTTAAAGCACTTTTATAAAAATAATCTTCATCACTTATCTGCACCTCAAATAAATAATAATAAATGTAAAAAGCATATTATTAATAAGTATAGGATAAACTAAAAGCATGAAAACTTACCATATTACATTTTTTTTATTGTAAGTTATCTTTTTGCAAAAGATTTAGGAAAACTACCTAAACCTTTACTATACAATTCAGTTTCATTTGTTGCCTTTGATTGCTCTTCATTAGAGAAAATCAAAATACCTTTCGATTCAATCACATCAAAGAGACCACCCATAATATCAACATTTATATATATATCTCCACTATATAATTAATAAAAATTGAAGAAGTAAGCTGTTAAGTGGATCATTTGAGTAATACTTATCTCATCTCTGATTAAGAATATGTATATAAGGTTTGTACAATTTCTCCTTCCCTTAAAAAGTTTCATAATTGTCTTGCAAACTTTATACTTCTCATCTTATACATACATACAGCATGCACACATATAATTAATAAAAATTGAGGAAGTAAGCTGTTAAGTGAATCATTTGAGTAAGATACTTATCTTATCTTTGATTAAGAATATCCATATAAGGTTTGTACAATTTCTCCTTCCCTTAAAAAGATTCATAATTTTCTTGCAAACTCTATACATCTCATCTTATAGATACATACAACATGCACACATACATACATATTCCAAATATCTATATGTCTATATACTATGTATATATGAATATGACTTCTCATATAAGTCTATAATTCTCATCAACCTTATAACTGGGCCCAAAATTTTTATAAAAATCAAGCAAGCATCCAAATTTTATTATCCATAATAATATTGTAATCCTCTTTCCTTTTGCACTATTTGATAACTTATTGCAATATACTCATGCTTTGATTGTAACAAGTACCTAACTAATACATAATTAGTTGTATTGTCTATAACAAAGTGCACAACATTTTTTTGATCCAACTCACTAGTCGATTTTAGACAATAATCCAAATAAAGCACATATATAACATATATTTTTTAACATATTAAAATCGTCAAAAAATTTGATAAAAATTGTTCCAATATTATAATAAACCAATAAACTAATCAAAGTTCTTTATCTTTGATCATTCCACCCATCTGCTATAATAATGTTTCATGTTTTCTCCAACTAGACTTATATGTTTCCACAATTAACTGACATTTCTTTTTTAAATCTTAAAGTAAAGACACATGAATCTTATAATAAGAAGATGCCTTAAATCTTAGACCTATCATCATTGTAGCATTTATTACTTATTGAAAATACGATGAATTTAAAGCATTTAAAGCATTATACGAATGATTTAAGAACCAGGAGTAGTTATTGAAGGAAAATAAAAATCTATGTCAATAATATCTTTCTTTTTTCTTTCTATCAAATACCTATCGTACTTCATCATCTCCAAAAGATATATTATGAGTCTTTTTATTTTTATTTTTCTTTTTCACTTGTTGCTACAAATAATTTTCAATCATCTCACGTTCAAATGGAATTTTTTTGTAAGAAGCAACATTATCATCAACACCAATAAGATGTTCTTTCATTCTATAAATTTCTTCCTCTTTAAACATTCTATCGTAAAATATGCAATTATGTTGGATACTTCAATCAAATGTTTCAGAAGAAGAAAAGTAATTTCATATTGAATCAAACTTATCACGAGTAGAAAATGTTAAATTCATTGAATCTTTTTATGATGATTCCATATTCTTCATTATAATTTCAACATGAAAATATAAAAAATAAATTTTTTTAGTTTTATGCACAATTATAAGATCTGAACATTCTAAGAAAAAAGATGTTCAAAATACTTGTCCTATTGATACTAACTAAATAGTAATATTACATCATAAAAATAGATAAAAAGGTTTTACGAGATAATTATGCCAAAAAATTACGAAAATTTTATATTGGTTTATATGTTATCATCACTTTATTGGGGTTTAATTATAAATTTGAAAATTCATATATTACTCCAATTTAGGCTCTTTGGTTGTAATTACTAATTACAATTTACATTATTTGTATTTCTTGATCTTATTTTGATTACTTTTTTTTCTCGTTTTCCTTGTTTTGTTCCACAAAATCTTAAATAAAGCTTTTGTAATTTTACTTACCATCTTGTTTTCACTTTTTAGATTCAGGATTATAAGTTGATATACCTTAGTAGACCATGTATATTAACTTTGTATCTTCTCTTATACCAATGAAGGACTAAAACCAAACTTCTTAGAGATAGACTCCAACGGTTAAGTATCTTTTTACTTCTTTATTTTAACTATAATAAGTTATAACTTTCAACTGAAATGTGTCTAATTTAAAGGAATATTGTAATATAACCTTTTGTAGAATTGTTTTAACTTTTAACATCAATTTAGAATATAGATATAGTCACCTAGGTTTGATAGAAATTCCATATCACATTTTAATTGATACTAAAAGTTCTCTCATCATTTATCATGAGGTACATAGTTAGTCTAAAGTATTTTTGAGGTCCATATCACATTCCCTTAAGTTTGTAATTCTAAAGTATTTTTGAGGTACATAGTTAGTCATACTATTCAAAAATCTTAATTTTGCACTATAAAAGGCAATTATAAAGAACATGCATGAGAGCAACAATTAGAGCCAAAGTTAGAGGCAAAGTTAGAGTTTAAGACACAAATTTGTACCTATAATAGTGGAAAACACGAAGTTTACTTCAGAGATCCAATAAAGAGTGGCTTTCCATCGAAGTTTCAAGGGGATTATATTAGAGAAAGGGATCACACACATGTACATATTGCAATCTTTTTATTTAATTATTCTTTTGAACTTTTGATGTTTGTCTTTTTTTTTTTAATGTTTATGAACTAAGTTTGTTTGGTGCCTAGGTATGATGAACCCTAAGTTAGGATGGATATTGTGATTTGATCTTTTATCTAATGCAATTTGATTGATTGATTCATTATGATTAAAATGTGTGTTTTGCATCTTGAAGTAATATGTATAGGATATTAGTTTAATATATGACTTCAAATGATTAAGATTGAGAAATCCTTTTGTATGAATAGATCTATTATAATTGGAAGGAGTTGCACAAAAACCTAAGGATAGGTCAACATAAATCTTCTAGATTAGGGTCAAACCTAATAGTAAAATTCATAGATCGAGTAATGCAATCTTAGGGGTTTTAATTAGAAAAAAAGTTTCAATTAATTAACAGAGGATTAGTTATTAATAGTCTTGAGAAAGATATTATCATAAGATAGACATTTTCATAGTCTAATGATAAATAATTGACATGTGTGATAAAGAGCTCATACTTAAGAGATTTTACGGAGATTCATTACCTGGGTACTAGTTATTTGATATTGATAAATTTTATTGTTATTTGTGTTTTGATTTATTATCATGTTGAATTTTAATTTAGTTCAGTTTAAATTAAATCATCATTTTAATTAGTCAGTTAGATAATAAAAAAGAGGTCATTACTAATACTTGTAGTCTCTGTGGGATCGACATTTGATATTCACTAATATTATACTATAATTCGATAGGTGCACTTATAAGTGATATCTATAGAATAACGATTAGTGATCATACTTGTTGAATACAGAAACTTTAGTGAAAATGGATTTCAATACACCACATAATGGAAAACTCTAGGATTTTTAAAGTAAAGTAGAGAACAAAAAGCAAAAAAGCTACCTTGTCAATTTCTTGTAAATAAAGAACACTACAAATTCATTGCACACTTGTATTGATATTAGAAAAACTTATTGCTAGTAAGTAATTCTCTTAGAGGAGTAATATCAGGGAAAGCAAAATAATTCACAACTTAGTAAACCTCAACATAAAACCCCTAAACACGAAATAGATTCATAAACTAGAACAAAAAACTAATAAGTCATAAAATACTATAATAATGAACTAAAAATAAAGATGAAACAAAAAATAAAGAAGTTGAAAGTAACCCTTTAACTTTATCTTCTTGACTCTTGCATCTTCTGTCTCTAACAACAAAAGAAAAAACAACAAAAGGGGGGGTTAACTTATGATATGTCGACATAACAAATCAAAACAATATAAATAAGAAACATAGAAAAGGTTAAGGTATAATAAAAAAACATTAAAGAAAATCAATTCAAATAAGAGACTAGTAAAAATCTTTAATAAAAGTTGGAGTGTAACTAAAGAGGATGAAGTTTGACCGATGAAGGAGACTTAATATTTGTCCAAGACTAAGCAAATATGAAGAGTCCCTAGAAAGATTGAAGTGTGCTTAGAGAAGGAGACTAAAAATAAAAGAAGAGTGTAAAAGACTAAATGAAAGCAGATGACTTACTGTTTAATTCTAAGTTACAGTTAAACAAATTGATTGATTTATTACTTAACTAACCAATTTTTATCTATAATGGTTAAGAACATAGACCAAATCAAAAAATTAGGTCAATTTTTATTTATTTCGATTAACCATTCGGTTCAGTTCGATTTGGTTTTAACATTATTGTAATAAGTAGTCATCAATATTATATAAAAGGAATTTTCGATAAAAATATTATATAAAAGGATCAACCATTAGTGTTTAAAACTAAACACTAAAAAAAATAAAAAAACACTTATTCTTTTTACGTACTTAAACCAATGTTTTAAAAATTAGACCAAAAGTTAAATTGACAAGTTAAAAGGTTTAAAGGTTTAATACTGTAAAAAAATTGGTATATAATAAAGATTAAACAAAATTGAAGAACTTAAACTAGGATTAAAGAAGGTGACTATCTTTGCCTATTGAAGAGATTGAAGTTTAATTAAAGAAGGAGACTGTCAAATAAAAATTAGTTATTTTATTTTGATTTAAAAATTACATAGTTTAAAAAAATTGATTATTAATTAATAAATAGACTAATTTTTAATAACTAATTATTAAATTAAATAAACTAATAGGTTGAATGGTTTAAAGTTTTTTTTGATTACAAAGGAGGAAAACAACTACAACACTAGGTTAACACTTTGGGGTACATAGCGCCTTGCGCATCTCGGCGGAGGATCTCCTAAACTCCAAAGGGGGGCTCGTGTAGGATAGAAAGGCCCGGGTTGCACACCCCAACGAGGTGAGCAAGGCTGTCCGCGCACTGGTTGCCTTCCCTGAACACGTGCTGCATCCGAACTATCCACTCCCCGTGCAAGAGTTGTTTGATACCTGTCACCAAAACAGAAAGCTCAGTCAAATCCACGAATGGAGCAGAAAGAAGATTGATAACTCTACTTCTATCACCACTTGGCGATAGCCCAAGTCCCAGGTCAGCTGAAGACTCGAGAGCACCCCCACAACTCCGCAGCTAACGGTGAACCCGTATCGAGATTTTGCAGGAATCTGCCTCGCCATTCCCTATTGCAATCCTGAATCAAACCCCCATCGGAAATCCTTTTGGAAGTGGGGTTCGTAGCACCATCATAATTGATTTTCACCCAACCCGCCTCCGGCTTCTGCCACCCGACGAAAGAACCCATTGGGAGGCCCTGAGCGGGAAACACACACTTCTCCATCATCTGGGCTCGGGCAATCCACCCTACGTAGTCCATAATAACTCGGTGCCCCTCAACTGGCCAAACAAAAGTCGGCTCAAAAAGACTGTTGTTCCGCCATTTCCAGAGGAACCAGCAAGCGACCCCAAAGACCGTGACCCACGCATCCTGCTGCACCGGATCTTGCTTCGTGAGGTTACACAACAACCAAGTGTCCACCTCCTGGTGGAAAAAGGACCTATCCACCACCTCCTGAGGAAAATTCCGCTAGAGAGCCTGAGCCCGAGGGCAGTCCCGGACCACATGTACAATGGTCTCTTCCTGCCCATAGAAAGGGTAGCTACTGTCGGTGGCCATATGCCAAGACACACGTTGGTGGTTGGTCAGGAGGCGACGTTTGGCAACAAGCCAAAGAAACGATCAAATGTGCTGTGGACCCGCCCATTTCCAGATGATCTCCCACAATCTGTGCTGGTTGTCTGAGGATAGGTCCTCGATAACCTCATAAGCGGAAGCCATAGTGAACCTACCGTGGGGGGAAGGTCCCCATAGTAGGTTATCCTCCCCCCGACTCCCATCAAAAGGGCCAAAGTTCACAATAGCTAAGCAAACTGTGAACGGGAGGTACTATTGGAATTCAGACCAAAGCCAACCGCCGTCATCCGTATGGAGGTCCGCGACAGTAGACAACCGAATGCGATCCGGGATAGGAGAGGAGGTCACGTGAATAAGGAGGCCCCAACCATCCAGCCAAGTATCTAGCCAAAATAACGCCCTTCTCCCATTCCCTAAAGTCTATGTGATCCCTTTCTGGACCCATTGCTAGGAGGCCGAAATCTCTTTCCAAACGGACGACGCCCCGGACCGGGATAGGGTGAGGGGAAGAAGGGTGGTATCAAGTCGATATTTAGCTCGAAGAACTTGAACCCAGAGAGCCGTGGGATGCGTGAGCAAGCCCCAACCCAATTTCACCAGATGCGCGTCGTTCATAGCCCGTATGCGTTTGATGCCCAGTCCACCTGTTGCTTTAAGCTGACAGACTGACTCCCAGTTGACCAGGTGTAACTTACAGAGAGCAGGTGAGGACCCCCAGATAAAGGTATGCATGCGTTTTTCTAGGTCATCGCACAAGTGGCACGAAAGTCGAACCGTTTGCATGGTATACATGGGCAACGCTGAAAGGACGGCCTGAGCTAAGGTAACCTGACCTGCTAATGATAACATCCTGGCGCTCCACCCAGTAAGTTTCCGCTGAGCATTATCCAGGATATACTGGTAGGTACGCCTGGACGTCTACTCGTAGATCAAAGGAACCCCCAAATACCGGTCGAGATTAGACGTGCTAGCGCCTTGAAGCCTGTGACTTAGGCACCGTGCAGTCTCCCGAGAAACATTTTTAGAGAAAAAAATCTGGGTTTTGGCTTTGCTCACTTGCTGCCCTGATGCACGACAAAAAGTGTCCAACGTTCTAGCTATAATCTAAATCTGACTGTCCTCCGCTTCCGCGAAGAGCACCAGATCGTCGGTAAAGAACAGGTGGGATATAGGAGGGCCTGTGCGGC
>JANZLD010592802.1:0-13457 GCA_026413575.1 Erythroxylum carthagenense
TTTCCATTTCATTTCAATCTCATAATTTCCTCTCTTATTTACACATAACTACTTGCCAATAATTCCTCGGTTAAAAGCCCTTGCTCATAGAAAGGTTCGGGGTCCAACAATTACATAATGACGTAGACAACAAATGTGATAAAAGAAACTACAAACAAACCTCCCAACATATAATAATTAAATAATTACCGTTCAAGAGGATTGCATTCTAAGTGTTTGACTCAAATTCGTTGAAAGTAAATATTTGTTTAAATTAAAAATAGAAATTTTTTAAGAAGGAAATTGATGCTTTGGTGGATTGTAACTAGGAAATTAAGATGAATTGGAATATCAAAAAGCGATAAAACAATTTAAAGTTTGGGATTGGTCTTTAATAAGTTTGCTTGTAAATGACAATTTAATGTTTAAGATTGTTCTTTAATAAGTTTCATGTTAAGTGGACCTTGAAATTGCTCAGACTAGTTCCGGTATGATAAGGTACCGATATTGATCAATGTCAGGTATCATTTCGGATAATTTTTTAAAATTACAGAATAGTTTGTAGTTTTTATAAAATTGCAAAATTGTCCTTCAATAAATTATGTCATATAATTTTTTTACTTTACTTTAATCCCATCTAAAAAATTCATAATAATATAAATTTAATATAACAAATATTTTCTATTTTATCAATATTATTTTCATATATTTCTCATAAATTATGATAAAAAGATCATTTAATTCTCATATAAATATAAAATTAAGAATAATACAAAGTAAAAAATGCATTTCTATTAAGTTAATATAATTTTAAATGATATCTTTATATATTTCAAAAGTTATAATAATAATTTTTCAAATGTATGCACTAAAAATAATCACATTGTATAGGTCTAATCACATACAAACATTATTTAATACATTTTTCTTGTATCTTTACTATTAAATAAACTATAGAGAATTTTATCATATTTCTTTCTATGTATAGAATTTATATAGGAGATATTTTAAGTTTTTTCAATTTGGTTATAAAATTTTTAAAAAATTAAAATTATGACTGATATTTGACTAATATTTTTGTTACTAGTCGGGTCGGTACCAGCTGAAAAAGTCTATACCAATTAGTACCAAAGTTCGATATGATATTATTGTATTCAATACGACTGGTAATGGCCAGTATGATACATTATTCAAATTATTGGCTCTGACCCAGTAGGCTCGTAGAGATCACAACAAAAGTTCTAATTAAATTATATCATTACCACCTTACTATTAAAGAAATGTAAGTACGTGATTTATATAGGATTAGTAAATTTGTTTTCTAAAATAACAAAATAGTTTTAAAATGATTGTATTTATTTATTTTTGCCAAGATATAAAATCCATAATTTTATTTATCAAGATGTAAAATCTATTCATTGATACAAAGATTGCAAATTTTAGGATGTTCTCTACTAATTGGATCAATCGAGAAAACTCTACATTAATACATTATCATTTGATCCACTATAAATTAAGGAGAATTAATAATTAAACAGAAGCATGAGCTTCACAAGATACCTTTAATATAAATCAATGCACTTGGACTTTGCTATAGTTTTTGAAATAGTCATCGGACGACGTAGCTCAAATGACATTACTGAATATATAAAGTCCACGTATGTGAATAAAAAAACCATTGGCAAATGGCAATGGCATCCATGAAACCGAGAATAGCAAACTTCAGCGCCATGCCCCACCTCCCTAACCACTCCCCGAGCAAATAAACTATTAATATGAAATAAAACCCCATCTGATCTGCACCGTTGATGTTTAAAGCCTATGGTATTTATCACCTATAACATAACCTTAAAACGAAAACCCATTTCTAATCTCTTCGTCTCTCGCTCGGTGTTAGTTGTGTCCAAAGTCAGATGTCTGTGTCTCAGATATGTATGATTCTGCTAATGTGCACCCTTTTACTTCCCTCCTCTAAAGCTGCGTCAGGATCTCGCTCCATCCTCCGAGCAATCGGCGACGAGAACAAGCCGCCGCCGGACTTCGCCGTTGAGTTAAATGTCACGAATTTTGATACAGTTCTTAGGGACACGCCGGCTTCTTTTGCTGTTGTCGAATTCTTCGCCCACTGGTCAGTTCTCTTATGCGCTTGTTCCTCACATCTATTGTTTTTAGTCTGTTCTTAGTAATGTATTTTGAACGTTTATGCACTCAGCTTGTATTTTTGGACTGAATTTGAGGTGAGTGGAAATGGTGGTTGAATGGATTGGATTAATGAGATAGACTTGTTTGATGCATTGCCTGGTTAAACAGGCGCGTGTACGGGGCTCTGATGATTGTTTTTTGATGGGGGGATGGTGGAATTCTGCGACTTACCTTTGTAGCCCTTGGTTGGACAAAAGTAATCTTTTTGAATAGGAAGATTCTTCTTTTATTCTCTTTAGGCTATGCATCAGTTGACGGGATGATGATGTTCCACCTTTTGAGCAACCTGTTGGTCTCTAGAGGACTGAATACGGTGATTATCCTCCTGAAGAAATTAAGCAGTTAATGCCAATAGGAAACTTAGAGACAATTGGCAACGTTGAACGCTGCATTCTTTTCAAGTGATAAAACCTTTTTGCCTCTTATCGTGATATTGGACAGTTAACCTGAATGTGAGAATTTTGGATAGCAAGATCTGTTCTCCGAGTTGGTTAAGATCACTTTTATAACCTTTCCACCTGACTGTTAGTTGTATACTAGTGTCACGGCATGTCAGTACCACTTATTCTGGCTTTCTTTTGGTTGAGTTCTGTTATGTCCTTCTAAGCATGATCTATAAACCTGTGCCCATCAGCAGTTTGTACATGCTTATTGCACTTCCTTTTTATCTTAGTAGACAGCGTTGACACTTCATGTATAATATACTTCTCATCAACAAAATTTGCTCTGATTATTGGTATTAATTATTTCTTCATGAAAAAAATCTTTACTTGTGTCTCCTCTGCCGTAAAATCAAAATTTGAAACATTGGTAATAGTAGGCACAAAATGTAATATAAAATTCTGAGATATTGAAATACCTGTGTTATAGGCTATATTTATCATCTGATTTTGGATTAGCCTATTTAAAGGTTTTTTTCCTTGTTTAATTTTATGTGTTTAGCATCTATCATGTCAAGATAAGCCATTTGATGTTATTTTTCTCTTTGAACTTCTGTTTTTCAGGTGTCCTGCTTGCAGAAATTACAAGGTATTCTTAGGAATGATTTCTTTCTTAATTTGGATATGAATTTTCTCACTATGTTTATTAATTAACTTCAAATATGCAGCCGCACTATGAAAAAGTTGCAAGGCTTTTTAATGGACCTGATGCTGTGCATCCTGGTATTGTATTGATGGCAAGGGTGGACTGTGCATTGAAGGTTTAATGCCTATGTTATCTCCATTTCTTTAATGCATGCTCTGATTGCTCAATTATTTTGAGGGTTTGTGTTTGTGTTCCTGCACAGTGAGATTTACTACTTTGCAGAAGTAGTGTGTTTAGTTGTCGATCGTGGTGTCCTTTTCCCATTTGTTTAACAGATTTATACTGTTATGAGATCCAAAATGAGAAAAAGTAACAGCAATATATGTTTATTTTTTAAGGCAGTATTTGTCATGGAAATCAAGCCTGACATATTGATTACGGTTTTTTGTTGTTAATGCCAACCATCATCATGCCTACATTTCACTTATAAATCACATTGAGTTTCATCAGCACATCAGTGAGAAACTTGCTCACATTGTTTCTGGATTAGTATCTTTCTTCCTCAAGTTTCTTTCACCATTGTTTCTTTATCAAGCATGATGCAGTTGCCATGGGCTTAGTCTTTTGAATTTCCAGTAGGAATGTTTTGAGAATAATCTTACTTTCTCTATACTGGACCAGCTTTTGAATGATTTTTCGGTTTTTATTTTCATAGGTCTTGTGGTGGGTCACATGCCTAACATGTTGCTCTCTGAAATTAAAAGAAAAAACACTTCAATGCTACATTATACCCTCATTTAGAGGAGATTTACCTCCTTTCCAATGTTCTTTTCTTGAGATTTTATAGCATTATCAACAAGGACCATGTTGATCAAACTTTTCTGGTCTCATGGCTTAAAGTTATTCTAGTTGTAGGTGGCCTGTGTTTCTTGGATGGAATGCTGCTTATTAAAACTCAGTATCTTTCACCATAATTGTGATTTGAGGCTGTGCCTTTGAATCTGTGAAATAAAGTTGGTTATGAGTTGGTTGGTGGAGTATTTAATAATAAGTTTGCATGTTTTGCTGATACATCAGGCGGAACATTATTTTCTCAAAACCATCAAAAACTTATTTATATGTATTTTAGGATTATTTCCACCAAGGACATGCAACACGGTACTTGAATTTCCAAATAGACCCTTTCTTCTTCTTAGTGATTAGTTATTACCAGTACAATTCTAACTGTGAGGTTCTTGACTTTGTAATATTAACGCAAATCTTGGTTCCTTTGGAGGTTGTGATATATTTTCGATTGAAGTTTCAGAATTTGATAAGAGCCTTTACTTTTATCAATATTGGAGGATGGGGAGACCATAAGTATTGTTGTTATTACTAGTGCGGCATTTCTTTGGTTTCTCCCTTGATCTTTTGAAATTCTATTGCTAGAACTGCTGAATATGTTATTTTTCATATCTTCCTTAATGTTCCTGCATTTAAAATCATTTTGTGATGATTTGTCCCCTTTTGACTTGTTTGGCAGCACAGGCAAATAGTAAACTCTGTGATAAATTTTCTGTAAGTCATTATCCTATGCTTTTTTGGGCCCCATCGTCTAAATTCCTGTCTGGTGGTTGGGAACCTAAGGAAGAAAAAAGTGAAATTTCTGTAATTGATGACGGACGGACTGCTGAACGGTTGCTTAATTGGATTAATAAGCAATTAGGCAGGTATGCTATGTTCAGAACCAGCAACAATTGATTAAATCATTACTGTTTGAATTGTTTTTTGCTTTGTATTTAACATGATAAATTGTTATCAAGAATTGTTTCCTAAGATTCGGTCTGCTCCTATGTTGATGGTTAACTTAAAAATGACCTTATTCTATCTTTGATCTGAGAAATGCATCAAGGATTATTTGGGTGGAAGATATGTGGTGACGAAACAAATGAGTTGATCTGTTTCATATTTCCCTCTGCTATGGGAAACTTTAAAATTTTGATAAATGCATATTTATAATGTTTGTTCCAGTTTTCATTGAGGAAGCTACATATGTAGATGACTTATTTCCACAGTAATGTCTGTAGCTTCACTCCTTGTTATGCTTTCTTCAGGTTCTTTAGTTGTTGAATTCTACCTTTCTTTCTAATTTCATGCAGTTCATATGGTTTGGACGATGAGAAATTTGAAAATGAGAATCTATCTTCGAATATATCAGACCCTGGACAGGTTGTTTGCCTAATTTTGGTTATTTAAAAGTCATTTTGTCCATGTAACAAATGCTAAATTTCTACTATACATGGTTGGTTAAAGATCGCACGTGCTGTCTATGATGTTGAGGAGGCGACATCCACAGCCTTTGAGATCATATTTCAACTCAAGGTATGGACTTTATTCGATCATGTTTCTTCATGTTCCTGTTGTCTGATCTACTTCATCTATAATTGATATACAGACTTTATTTGATCATGTTCCTGTTGTCTGATTTACTTCACCTATAATTGATATTCTTTCTATGCAGATGGTAAAATTAGAAACTCGGGCATCACTTATCAAATTTCTGCAGCTTTTAGTTGCTCATCATCCTTCCAAGAGGTAAAGGCGTCTTTATGGAACAGAATTCTTTGTAGATATGGTGATTCCTTCATTTGTTTACTTTAGATTAGTCTTGTGTGTTAGGTGCCGGAAGGGCAGTGCAGAAGTTCTGGTAAATTTTGATGAGTTATGCCCACCAGGTATATTGCGTACTAGTAAAGAGGAACATGCTGGTAATAGCAAAGGCATCCTGATGAATTACCCAATTTGTGGAAAAGAAGTTCCTCGAGGATATTGGGTAGGTAGAAATTTACTTTCCCTTAGAATGAAGGGCCTGACCTAAAATGATGCAATTTAAATGCTTCCCCAACTTTTCCTTCAGAGCTGGCAGTTATGTGCTTGGTGCAGTTTTGATCTTTGTCTGCAAATCTGCTTGTGCGATCTACATCCATCAGACATGTTTGAATTTCTGTGTAACTGATTAAAGCACTATTAAATTAGCGGACTAACCATGATATAGGTCCAGAGTGCATGCTTTTGTTTTTTTCTTTTATGAAACACTTTAAACTATTCACTTGTAATTTTCTACTGGCTGTACCATCATTCAAAGTCATCACTCCTATTGAATCATAATTTACTGGGGTGTTGGCTCTTGATTCTTTCTGCAATCTGTAAATGCCCCCATCAGATTTCTTCAAGTTTTGGAATGATGCTTAGCATTTTCTGAACGTTGATTCAATTATTGGATATATTGCTTGTAAGTTAACAATTTTTCAGTATGTTTATAATTAATAAACTTTGAGCTTATTGTGTTGATAAATCTTTTCATTGCCATATCATACCACGGTCCATGCAATTTGAAGTTCTATATGATGATGAAGCATCAATAATGATATGAGCCATGTATTTCCTGTTATACTAACAATTTCAAGAAACGGGTGATTGATATTCACTGAGCATGACGTTCATTTGTGCCTTAGTGTGGTTATCTAAGCTAGCGTCAGTTTTCCTATTGATGAACTTAACTCTTGCTTCCTGCTGTTGTTGTTGTTGTACATTAGATACCTGATATCTATATATATATATTCTAAGTTGCTTATGGTGATACTTTCCAGATGTTTTGTCGTGGAAGCAGGAATGATACCAGGGGCTTTAGGTAGGTAATTTAGTAGAGAATATAACACTCAGAAAATTTAGTGTCCTTGTTAATCTGATGGACAAGCAACTATAAGATAATCTAAAGTTGTATTTAACAACTTACCTTCAGTGGTTCATCTGTCTTTTCATTTGCAGCTGTGGTTTATGGGTTCTATTCCATTCACTTTCAGTACAGATTGAGGATGGAGAGAGCCAATTTGTATTTACATCTATATGTGAATTTATTCACAACTTCTTTATTTGTGAGGAATGTCGCCAACATTTTTACCACATGTGTTCAAGGTAAGGAAACTCAGAATATGGAGCTATAAGCTGTTGTTGCTCCTTCTTACTAATTATGGGTTCAACTAATTTTGCAGTGTTAGTCATCCTTTAAACTCATCTCGGGAGTTTGCACTTTGGTTATGGAACACTCACAATAAAGTTAACGAGAGGTTAATGAAGGAAGAATCGTCTCTGGGAACTGGTGATCCCAAGTTCCCAAAGATCATATGGCCTCCGAAACAGCTATGCTCAACTTGTTATCGGTCTCGTAGTCGAAGAGGAAGTGGATTGAGTCAGATTGATTGGGATGAGGATGAGGTATACAAGTTCTTGACAACTTATTATGGAAAAACCCTGACATCTCTGTACAAAGACAAAGGGAGTGTTGGGAAAGAAGTGACTGATGGAGCTCTTGAGGAGTTAGTAGCCTCAACTAATGCAGTTGTTGTGCCTGTTGGGGCTGCCTTGGCGGTTGCTTTCGCAAGCTGTGCATTTGGAGCGCTTGCTTGCTACTGGCGTTCACAGCAGAAGAGTCGGAAGTATTACCACCCACACTCTTTAAAGAACATATGATATTTTGGAGTGTAGTGAGCGTTTCCAAAAATATATTTTTTCTAATAGAAACTAATGAAAAATTATAACCTGGAAAAAAAGAAAGAAAAGAAAAGAGGGGTAGTGGAATTTGATTGTTAGAAAATGAGAATTTTCTTATTTGTTTTCCTTCCCCAATATTTCAGGCCAAGGAGGAAGCCGGAACTAGATAGTTAACGGACAAAAGTATACACAGCTATTTAAGGTGCCCAGTCGGGTGAGAGTGATACCGTCAGAATAGGAATTCAGGTCACAACCTTGCTAGCTTGCACGAGGCCTGCTTTGAGGTCCTCCTTTGTAACCTTACCCGAAAATTTTCCTCAAGAATGTTTTAATTTGGATTGTACAGATCCATATCTTAAATCTTACGTTTGGAAGATAAAGCTGCTCATTTGTTATTTGTACTTCAATTACGAGTCTTCTTAAATATGTGAAAACACATTTTAAGCATATGGTTGCTTTATTATGGAGTCGAGTCTCATCCTTTGTGACTCCTGCACATCCACAGGCTCTGACAATCGTTAGGTTATCTTAACTATTCTTAGCTACATTTAAGGCTGGATAGGGATTGCGGATGATCCAGTCATTTGAGAAAGCTAAATTTGAAGGCGAGCAAGCCTAGTTGTTGGGAATTGGGAGACTGCTTGCCTGGTGCTTGCAAGTTCCATTTGATCTTGCCATTTCCTTTTACAGAAATTCCATATGTGGGTTTTTTTTTCATACAAGCATCGTCATCTTTTTTAACTTGGGCACATTATTGATGCGACCATTCCCAATATGCCAATTGTCACACAACTGAGTAACCTTGCTAGGACTTGAAAGGCGCAAAAAATACACAGTGATTAATAGTATTGAGTACGTGTTTGTCTTCCTCGTCCTCCCTTAACATGAAAAAAATCAGGACAATGATTTTCTTTCTCGTCTGAGTTCCACAGTCAGTAGACGTTTAGATTAACTTCATATTTAAATGCTTAACCCAAATAATTGGTTGCCAATACAACAGTTTAACTTCACAGTCATTTTCTCTTCCTTGTATCTTTCCTTTTTCAATAAGTAAATTGTTTGTATATACAGAGTAGTAGTTACCTAACTGTACAACGTCTTAAGAAAGAGGCAACAATAGAATTCACATTTTAAAACCCAGTAATAATTGGTGTTCTGCCGCATCTGGCATCATACATAAGAGAACTACAGTTCCAGTTGTGCTTCAGAATATGAACTTGGAATCTTCTTCTCTTTCACAATATTAAGATTGGCAGCTGCTGCTGATCCCAAATTACCTTTCCTTCGCAGACAGATTATTGAAAACTAACCACATGAGTCTCAGTTTGCAGAACTGATCGCTCAGTTTCTTCATCAGATGGAGTGTACGATGAACTTGGAGCACCCTGTTTGATCAATGAAGAAACAAATACAAGCATGTTTAAAACTCAAATAAGCATTGAGTGGTGATTAATGATACTTCATATCTTCACAATTGAAGCGCATATGGTAGCTAAACTCACTTGGTGACGGCGTCGCTGTAGTGCACTTACTGCTCTTACAATGACGTAGATTGGAAGAATAACTCCAGCAGTCCTCAGAAGTATCGACTGTCAAAGTAAAGAAAGTGTGAGTAACATTACAGAAAATTATTTGTTGATTTCTTTTTCTTGAATGTATAATATTTCACATTCCTACCATAAATAATGGGAAAGAGATATCAGTGCTTCCAGTAAGGATGAGTGGGAGCGTATGCCTCAAGATCAAAAGAACCATTAGCTGCAAAAAAATTACACACGCGTGAATGAACCTTAACCTTATGATCATAAAGCAAAATGATCAGAGTTAATTAGTGTCTAGCACACAGCACTTTCAATCTTTGGTTCAACAATATTTAGCTGTTAATAAATTTGTGCAAAATAAGTTGATAAAAAGATGAGAACCATCAAAGTTTGCAAAGAGGAGGATATTTACCAGTACAGCAACGGACCGGCATAAGATTGCATTTCTTGTACTTGAAGTTGAATCTTCATCATCATAGTCAGTATTTAGGAAGTTGCCATCAGTTGAAACCACTGCTATGAATCGCGGACCATGTAAATCCGTTCTAGATGCTTCCCAGTTTCCCCTGATACAAAAATGACGTAAAAGTGAAGTTTTGAGTCCCTGGTGATTGGTGACCGTGAAGACAAAAAACCAAGTACATCCTCTAGTTACCTGAAGTTCAAAGGAATACGACCAAGTTGGAACAGGGGCGGAGGTGCTGTATAACCAGGTTTGAATTGCTGAATTTCACAACATCAAAAAGGTATATAGCAATTTGACATTCACAGGATAAATAGAATATATAATAAATGTAAAAAAGCCTACCACAAGAAGCACAGACACTTGGAAAAAACTTATATCTATGTGAATGAACCCACCTGGTGGCATATCTCACATGTAATGTTGCCCTTCTCATTACACCACCTCTGTACACATCTGCGGTGAGCATACTGCAGCACGGAGAATCAGATTGATCATCCAATGCAATGATTACATCTAAAGCCATGCAACCAATTGCTCAACAATTATTTCAGATTAAGATGAAACCATCAAGCTTTTGTTGGACATGTGAAAAGCTCCATTTTTTTCATGATGAGTACATCGAATCTCCAAAACCTCCAGTTGCTACAAAAATGTCACTGGATCTTAAACATTATTCACAAACTTCTGATTGAGCTCTTTATTTCAGGAAAAAGTCACCTATGTAGCAGAAAATCCATACATAGACATTACTACTATGATTAAATTTTGCTGTGACAAAAATCAAATTGTTCTGGTTGCATAACGGAAAAAGTTGTTTCCTTTTTGGACTGAAGGGATGGGGACTTCTAGACGACACTCATAATCCTGTCATTTTCATACTTACCAAGGAAGAGGTGGTAGACCTAAACTATTCTATTATACCGTCAGAAGCCTGAAAAGTCAAAGGCGAAGACTTGACTCAAATCTAGATGATAGCATAATTTTTGACCTCAAAAACTCCATGAGAATATTCAAGTTTGGCATCCCAAACATGCAAGTAATTCAAAGAAAAAAGATTTGGACCAAAACTGTTTCACAATTCAAACTATAAAATATGTTTACGAGTCGCTAAATAAAAGAGAAGAGTTAACATCTTCGGGGCTTTTAACTATGCAATGAGCAGCAGGCTAATGAAACGAACCTTCAAGCTGCCGCGACATGCGCAGGGTATTTCCATATTTGAATCTTCATCCTCATCCTGGCAAATCCTGCACTCCACCAATTTCCTTGGAGTTGATATGTCTCCAAAATCAACTTTCTGGGAACAATTGTCAGTTTTGATGTCCTCGATTTTCGAAATCGTGGCTTGCATTGCCCGGTTTGTGCTTTCAATAGCAGCTTCCAACGTGGATTCAGTTATCAAGCGATCCACCAACAACACAAAATGATCACCCATCACCAATTTCTCCAAACAGCCTGTGAAAAATCAATTTCCACTGTTCGTTTTAACGTTCAGTGATCCAGTTTCCAGCACAAGGAGTTGTTGCTCTCGCTTTTCTTCACTCAAGGCCCTGAAAACCATAATTCTTCATTCTTAGAACCAAACCAAATCAAAAAAAAAAAAAAAGGTATAACGAATGTAAGAAAATGCGGCACAAGGAATTTGGCTTCCAGAAGTAAGAAACACACGAAACAAACACCTTAAAAATTGAAGAAGCGAATTTGGAAAATCAATTGTTTGAAGTTAACTAAAAAGGGCTAAAGCGTCAAGATCTAAAAGGATCAAAAAGAGTTCAAAAATGTCAGGAGGGAAAAGGGGAGAAAACAAAAAAGGGCAGGGCAACATTGTGAAGATCAAATAAGGGAAAAGGAAACAAAAAGGCATACCAAATCACACAGAGAGCAAAACCATCACAAGAAATGGACAAGATCTAGTTAAGAAAGACAGGTCCAAAAGTCGCACGAATCAGAAAGAGAGTGTACCCAGAAACGAAACAAAGAGGACAAGAAAAGGAGAATGAAGGAAAGATCAAGTCAGAAAAAAAGAAAAGATGAGAGCTTTACCAATACGAGGACAAAAAAGGGAATAAGCATCAACGCAAGAAAAGGGATGATAAGAAAAAAAAGTGGACAAAGTAGAGACTTACAAGAAGGGGGATCTAAATATTCTTGAAGCTAAGAAAACACTACCTCTTCCGAATTCTCTGTTTGGGGATCAAGCAAGAGATGGAGTAAAGGAACTCAAAACATTTAACAGAACAGAAATTTGGCGTAGCTCATTCATGGACAAAGTTTGCTCCTTTACAAATTTATTTAAGCAAGCTATGAGCCTAGAAACCAGTCAGGACCCCGTTTTCTTGTCAATTGTTTGATTGTTTCAGGTCAAAGTTGGGAGCTTTTGGTTGTGATATATATATATATATTGATACATGTATTGACGGAGTCCTGTTTTTTAAGGTGATAGGACAGAAAAAAAAAAAAAAAAGTGGCAAATCAAATGCGCTCTTACCGGTTTATGCTTCCCTTGTCAGCCTTTTACCGACCGTTTTTGCCGTTTACAGTTGCCCGCGAGTCAATTTCCATTCTACGCCGTCTATCTTTTGTTTTTTGGATATTGGATTTCAAAAGCACCATACAATAATTATCTTTCTTCAAAATTTTAATATTACGTTTAGATAAATGTCCATTCATTATAATCTAATTATTTGTGAGACTTATTACAAATTAGTTCATCCAAATGAGATCTTATCTTATTTATTTAAAATTTAAAATTTATTAAAATTTTTGCTCTTTAAAAATCATCAATTTTACACAAAGGGTCATTAAAACTTTTTATTAAAAGATAAAGTTTAAACGAAAAGTTAAAAATTAAAATTTCAAGTATAGATAAAGATCAAATATTATTATACTAAATTAAATATATTGTTGTTAATAAAAATGTTAGCATATATCTCGATTGATGTTAGAATCGAACTCCTATTTAGCTCTATTCAATAAAGCTTAAAATTTAGAATAAAAAATTTAACTAAATTTTTTTCTTTATATTTTTTACGAGATAAAGTATCAAGAAACCTTTTGATACCTATAAACATCTTGAAGAAGATTTATCGACTTTCCAATTTCTACTGCTTTTAATAAATAGATTTATTAAAATTTAAATTTTTAACTCTTTTAATAAATATATTTATTAATTTTAAATCTTTTAATAAGTGGAGCCCTTATGTTTCAATGCCCTAGGCACGTGCCCTTTCCTGCCCTTACCTAGGTTGGGCAATGCCTAGATCAAATTAAGGATAAAAACCTTGGCTAATTTATTTTTTACTAGATTTAATGCATTAAGGCTTTCATTATTCGAACCTATAAAATTAATATCAAAATCCATACTACTATTAAATTGAGTTACTAAATCAAATAATTTAAGAATGTGTGCATATATGACATTGATGGTTCATTATTAGAAATGTTGCTGTTGTGGGATATGATTGCCAATAATAATGTCTAGTGTTCATGAGATAGTTCTTCTTGTGTGGTTTGCTTACCAATTAATCGGTTTAATTTTGATAATATGTTTTGGTTCAGCCAGATTTTGGTTGAACGGTGCGTTTCCATTGAAGTCCATCGTCTTCTTCCTTCTGCTGTGAATATGTCGTGAAGATTCCTGCAAAACAGGGAAGGCGCGTCGGGGGTTATGTCCCGATTTGCCTCTCCGACGCTCAAGTTAGTTTTCTGATAGA
>JANZLD010592936.1:0-13431 GCA_026413575.1 Erythroxylum carthagenense
ATAATAATAATAATAATAATAATAATAATAATAATAATAATAATGATGATGATGATGATGATGATGATGATGATGAGAAAAGCGTGTAATAACCCCCACACAA
This sequence comes from Erythroxylum carthagenense, assembly GCA_026413575.1. Classification (NCBI taxonomy): domain Eukaryota; kingdom Viridiplantae; phylum Streptophyta; class Magnoliopsida; order Malpighiales; family Erythroxylaceae; genus Erythroxylum; species Erythroxylum carthagenense. The sequence continues at coordinate 104 of JANZLD010592936.1, forward strand.
AAGGTATGGAAGAAAAAAAAAATAGTAAGACCCTAAGGAAAAAGAAGAACTTAAAAAGCGTACGGGGGTAACTGTTGTGGAAAGAAAGGGAGAAAACAATAATGAACTTATTGAAAGAAAAAGAAATTCCTAATTTTTACCACTGAAACTAATGTTTGAAAAATTAGGTCAAATATTGAACTAGTCAAAAAAAAAAGATTAAAGGTTTAATCGTTATTAAAATGTTATAAAATTGGTATTTAATAAATAAAAATATAATAGTAAGTAAAAATAAATTATTTTATTGAAATAAAAATACATCAATGTCTATTATTATATAATGTGCTCATAATAAATTAAATTTAATAATTCAAACTAAATTTGAGTCTAATATAAAAATTACAAAAATAAAAATAAAAATTAAATTTATAAAGGACATTATGTAACATTATTCTCAAAAGTTTCAAATTCTCCTATTTTATTTAAAGATTTGTTAGTTACACTTTTATCCAAAATACTTACATCAACTTTTTCTACTGCACTCAAATAATTTTTATTTTTTTAGAACAATCCATTTTTTTAGATTTCACTTTAAAATATAATGTTAAAATATATATGACATAAATATTATATATAAACTAATCAAATGTTACTTATATGATGATTTAACTCAATTTTTAAATTTATTTACTAATTAAATTTGATACAAATTAATAATTTATTATAATTATCTTAAATTATTAACTAATTACATTAAATCAATTAAGTGAAATTTTAGAATTAAATTAAATTATCATTTTAGTTATATTTTGTTAGTCTATTAATATTTATATGGTGTGTAATTGAATTTTTTTCAATATTTTGTAATTAAATTTAAGAAAATTTATCTTTTAATTAAAAATAAAAATTTTTCTAAAGAGAACATAAGTAAATGTAAAAAGAAGAAAAATACAAAAACTAATGTGTAATTATTGCTTATGGATGCAAAACGCGAAGCTACATCCTCTTAATTTCTATCCTCACATGTCCCATCAAATTTTCTTCTCCCAATATTCAAGTTCTAGTTTTTATGAAAGCATTTGCAAACATCTCTATACTACTTTCTTTTTCCTCTCTGTAGCTAAGCACCACCGTCCATGTTAACGTTTTTATCAAAAACATTTACAACTATCTCTGAACTTTGATTTTTCCATCAAACCCTAACTCCACTCTAACCCTAAACCTATCAACCCCGCCAAGAAATTTCTCTACTTCCGCTAACTATACCTCTCATTTCCTTGAAGATAACTTGGATTTTGGGTCTTTTATCTTTTTATTCCGAGATTTAGTTATTCTTCTTTCTTTTTGATATGAGATTTAGTTAACTTCAATCCTCGTTTTTTTAGAGATGGAGTGTTGTTGAAGATGGTGATGAAAAACGAGTTGTTGTGGTTGTTTTGGTAGACAAGATTTGGGAGAAGAAGTCGATGCTTTCATTGTATTGATTATGACTATATTTATACAGGTTACATTCGTTACTCTCAACGAAACCTTATCAGTTATCACTTGAGATTGTGATCCTATCGTATCATGTAGTTACAATAGAAATATAAATAGGTTTGCTAGAAAACAGGAAAGATAACTTCTAAGAGATATGAGAGATATCGTACCTCGCTAACACTCCTTCTCAAGCTTAGGGCTGGATGGAAGAAGCCTAAGCTTGTTCTTTAATTCTTGAAATCGAGGCTTGAACAAGGGCTTTGTGAAAATATCGGCCAACTGATCCTTAGTGGAGATGTGTACAACGCGAATATTCCCAGATTGTACTTGCTCTCGAACAAAATGATAATCTACCTCAACATGTTTTGAACGGGCTTTAAAAACAGGATTGGAGGACAAATATGTTGCCCCAATATTGTCACACCACAATGTGACTGGTGTCTGAAAACTGATGCACAATTCCTTTAACAACGATGATAACCAAATAAGCTCTGCAGTGACATTTGCCACAGATTTGTATTCCACCTCAGTACTGGAACGAGCCACTGTTGACTGTTTCTTGGAAGACTAGGAAATCAAGTTTGAACCAAGATAGACCGCAATCCCACTTGTTGATTTTCTGTCCAGATTATTCCCAGCCCAATCAGCATCACTGAATGCCTGCAAGACAGTTTTCCCTTTCTGAAAAACAAGACTATCAGTGGTGGTACCACGCACATACCTCAAAACCCTTTTGCAACTACTCCAATGAGCCTCAGTAGGACTGGCCAGAAACTGACAAAGACGATTAACAACAAAAGAAAGATCAGGTCGCGTGAGTGTGGCATATTGAAGGGCCCCAACAACCATCCTATATTGAGTTACATCAGAAAGCAAAGGACTGGCAGTGTCACTAAGAGTATCGGATGGCAACATAGGAGTGGCGACAGAGGAGGCATTTTGCATTCCCATCTTGATTAATAAATCATCGAGATACTTCTGCTGGGAAAGAAATAACTTGCCTGGGATACGTGTCACTTGAATACTAAGGAAGTGGTGCAAATGGCCAAGATTTTGAAGAAAAAATTCTGCAAACAACTGATCGATAATTCTGGAGACTTCACTGGCAACATTACCAGTGACAACAATGTCGTCCACATAGAAAAGAAGATAAACAATGATGGAATCATGATGATAAATAAACAAGGAGGAATCAGTGTGTGAACCTCGGAAGCCAATAGCAAGTAAAAAACTACTAAGTCGGAAGAACCATGCACGAGGGGCCTGTTTAAGGCCATAAAGAGATTTATGAAGCTTGCAAACACTGGTAGGCTATGTTGGATCAACAAACCCTGGGGGTTGAGTCATAAACACTTCTTCCTCGAGATGTCCAGTCAAGAAGGCATTGGAAATATCGAGTTGATGAAGCGGCCAGTCATTGCAAACTGCGAGAGCAAGGATGATTCAGATCGTAGTGGCCTTGATAACAGGACTAAAGGTTTCAAAATAATCAAGGCCTGCCTGCTGCGTATACCCCTTAGCTACCAAGCGAGCCTTGTAGCGCTCCACACTCCCATCAGAATTTCGTTTAATTTTGAAAACCCATTTGCAGCCGACAACATTGACATTGGGTGGTTTGGGGACTAAAGACCAGGTCGCATGGCATTGAAGAGCTGAGATTTTGGACTTCATTGCCTCTTTCCAGACATGACACTTGATGGCCTTGGTGAAGTGGTTCAACTGCCAAATAATCAACAGAAGGTGTGGCCTGTGTAGTAACTGAGTGTGCCTGAAAATGTCTCTGATTTCGAGTACTTTCTCTAAGTAACATGGGATGGGCCCTTTGAGGGACAATTTGAGAGCATGTAGGTAGAGGAGAGGTAGAAAACTGAGAGTCACAGGAGGTTGGGCTAGGTAAAACAGGAGCTGAAGAAGATGGAGCTGCCACTGGAACTGTGTGTTGCAAGACTAGCCAAGGTTGAGGATTAAACTCCTGGGAAGCCTCCACATACTTCCCAAGAATCAATGGAGAAGAATCTTTGTATAGAAAACAATGCTCATCAAACTAAACATGCTTTGCAATAATGACTTTGCCTATCACTGTATTCAAACAATAGTACCCAAGATGGTCGATGGAGTATCTAAGAAAGACACACTTTTGTGTTCGAAAGTTGAATTTCTTTGTGTTATAAGCCCTTAACAATGGATAGATAGCACAACCAAAAATTCTCAAGAATAAGTAATCAGGGTGCTGGCCATAAAGGTGACTAAATGGACTTTGAGAAAAATGATTTCCAATAGGCATCCGATTAATTAAGTAAACAGCAGTAAGCATGCCAAAATGTCAAAAACGTTTGGGGACATTGGAATGTGCTAAAAGTGTGAGACAAGTGTCCACAACATGACGAATCTTCCTTTCAGTAACCCTGTTTTGTTCATGTATATGAGCACAAGAGATTCTGTGATGAATACCATGGTCTTTCAAATAGGTGTTTACATTTCGAAACTCACCTCGCCAATCCGTTTGTAGCATTTTTAAAGGTCTAGAGAATTGTCTTTCCACTAGTCTATGAAATTGAACAAACACCAAATAAACATCACTCTTATGTTTAAGGGCATATAACCAGGTATACTTGGTAAAGTCATCAACAAACAGAACAAAGTATCGATGTCCATTAACAGAAGGAATAGGCGTAAGACCCCCTACATTAGCATGAACAAGTGCTAAGGGCTCATGAGAAACAAAACCTGTGCTACCCAATGACAACCTATGTAACTTGCCAAGACAACATGAGTCACATACACCAGTGGATGCACTTATTGAAGTACGACAAGGCAGCTGGAAATTGCGAACAACCTTTTGGACTGCAGCAACATGCAAATGACCCATTCTGGCATGCCAATCCTCCACAGAAACCCGCTTTGCAGCATGAGCATGAACATGGCTTTGAACTTGTTGCAACACAGTTCCAAGGAGCTTGTAGAGCCCTCTCTCAGTTGGGCCCTAAAAGAGGGTTACCTGTGTGTTCTCATCTTTTACCATAAAATAAGAGCCATGAAACTCAAAATAACAAGCATTATCCTTGGCAAATTTTTGTACTGAGAGTAATTGAGAGTTTATGGAAGGAACTAAGAGGATGTCATTGAGAGTGTAATTTTTGTTACCAAATTGAATAAAACTTTTCCCAATTCTAGTAATAGGAATACCTTTGCCATTACTGACAATGACCTGCTCACCACCATGATATTCGTCGGAGATGGACAGATTAGCTATATCTGGCATCATATGATGACTGGCTCCTGTATCAGGGAACCAGTCAGTCTGAGAGGAAGAACCATCAATATGTGATGGAGCATTTTGGGGAACAATGTTCATGTTGGCCCTTGGAGGTTGAAAGGTCCTGTCAAAGCGTTTCTTGCAGGTAGCAGCAGTGTGGTTGTTATAGTTACAAATTTGGCAGCGAGGTTTCCAGTTCTTCTTCTGGTTCTGATTTCTGTAAGTAGGACCACATCATTGTTGTACTGCTTCTCCCCATGAAAGCCTTTGTTGTAGGTGTTATGGATAAGACTATGGCGTGGCTGTGGATTGAGATTGGCTGTCCTATTCATGTTGGCCATAGGAGACAAGGAGGGCTTGGAATTTTCCAGCAAAGATTCATGGGCAAGCAATCGGCCTGATAGTTCATAGAAGTCAATGGTATCCTCTCTGGATTGAAGATTGGCTATAATGGGATGATAGTCATTCCCTAGCAACTGAAAAATGTTGGAGCAGAACTCTTCATTGCTCATTGGTTTGCCAGCAGCAGCAAGTTCATCAAAAATCATCCTGGCCTCCTTGAGAAATTCAGTCATACTCTTATCTTCTTTCTTTAATTCTTGGAGGCGCATGCGTAACTGAATCTGTTTCCCACTTGAGACTGATCCAAAAGTCTTGGATAAGGCTTTCCACACATCATAAGAAGTGGATAGGCGCACCACATACGGAAAAACTTCCTCAGTTAAAGAGGAAAGTAGCTAGCTAAGAAGAAGCTGATCATGTTGAAACCAAGTTGCAAACTCAGGATTAGGCTCTGATGGTTTTGTATCAGGATTAAAAATAGTGACTGGAGGCACAGGGGTCCCGTAAACATGATGTTGTAATTGGTAACAGTTAAGGATTGGGGTAAAATGAGTTTGCCAGGCCAAATAATTTTTGGCAGTAAGTTTCACACTAAATGAGTGTTGAGCCTGAGGAACAATGGGTTGAGGTTTCAAAGAGTACAAAGATGAGGTTTGAGAAGTAGCAGTGTTGGAAGTTTGAAATTGAGAATGAGGGCTGGTCGGAGTAGTGGTCATTATTTTGGCTCTGATACCAAGTTTATGTTATTTGGTAGACAAGATTTGGGAGAAGAAGTCGATGCTTTCATTGTATTGATTATGACTATATTTATACAGGTTACATTCGTTACTCTCAAGGAAACCTTATCAGTTATCACTTGAGATTGTGATCCTATTGTATCATGTAGTTACAACAGAAATATAAATAGGTTTGCTAGAAAATAGGAAAGATAACTTGTAAGAGATATGAGAGATATCGTATCTCGCTAACACTCAATTCTCCTCTTTCATGGTCTACTATAGTGAAGATTGCATTTGGTGCTTCAAAAAATCTCTTAACCTATTTCGAGGTTTTGTTCTGGTTTTTGGTGCTAAACTCAGCTACCCATTTGCTCAATCTTGGTTCCAAATTAGTTTTCACTACGATCGGTTGATTTCTCAAGTATCAATCGCCTAAAAATCTCATCTTTCTATACTGATTTGTTGTTTTGGCCTAAGAGAAGAAGATGCATCTGGTTAACGGTTTAAAGGAAACCAACCAGTTTTAATTCTCAACAGTTAAAAGTAGAAACGAACTGGAAACCAGTTAGGTTCACAGTTAACTCGATCGAACCAATCGATTCGGTCCAGTTTTTATATCATTGGCTGAAACTGATGTCTTTAAATAGGCTTTTACAATAAAATTTAAATCCTAACAAATAAAAAATTTATATCTTAAGAAGGGATAAGATTTTATCTTCTAATAAATAACAAATCTTATATTTACTACTACTCCACTAAGATAATTTTATCTTTACCACTTTATCTTACTACCATCGATCCTAATAGATAGCAAACTTTATCTTTAAATAAAGACTAAATCAAAATAAAATTTAAATAAATATTCAACACTCCCTTTGATTTAAAATTACATAAATGGAATACTTCTTTCCAAATGAATTATGAAGCACTTCTCTTTAGATGTGATGCACTTCTCATCATCAACAACAACTTTTAATTGTTGGAGCACTTCTCTCTATAATGCACATCTCACCAACGACTCTAAAATAGAGTTTCTTCTTTTTTCTCTTGTGTCATATTTATCTGCACTTCATCTTCAAGTTTGCAATTCCTTTGTATGTGCTCAAATCTGTTGCACTTGAAACATTGTGGCTTGCCCTTATGCCAACAATCTTTCTCTTTATGACCAAGCTTTTTGCAATTGCTACATTAAACAACTTTGTCTTTTCCCTTTGAAGATGAAGTCTTGGCCAAATAAGCTCTATCAACTTTATTTCCTCCTCTTTTATCATTGTTCTTTAGTCCATGGCTTGAAGAGGATTTAGTAACTTTATAAAGGTGATTTTTGATAGATTTTTAGAATCTTCAAGTGATGAGATTTTGGTTTCATACATTTTGGGAAGGGTCACGAGAAGCTTGTCCACTACTTTTTGACTTGGAAATTCTTCACCAAGTAATTTGGTTTGATTGATGAAAGATATGAGCTTATTTGCATAATCCTTGGAACTTTCAGATTTCTTCATTCTTAACATCTCAAATTCTCTTTTGAGATCAAAATTTGCATCATTTTTGTTTGCTCATTGCCTTCAAACTCTTGAGTATTTCCTATTCTTCTTTAGGTGATTCACAAGTCATTATGCTTGTAAAAATTCCCTCTGGCACGACCGAATATATACAAGAAAGCACTTTTGGTTTCCTTGCTACTTCTTCATCAAGTTTTTTATATTTGAGTTAGTGTGGGATTTTCTGAAAGTGGGGTGTGATTAAAATCACTCTCAACAACCTCCCACAAACTCAAGGCTTTCAAATAGTATTTCATTTTGGTGGCTTATAATTGATAGTGTTCTCCACTAAAAATAGGAAATGGAAGAGAAAATTTGCTTGATGCCATGGCCTTCTCTCACTCTTTCCTCTCACTCTCTTACACACTACTTTTCCTTTAAGGTAGAGAGAAGAAGATTGAACTTGGTATTATGCTCTAATACAACTTTGTTGAGGAAAGAGGGGGAGAAAACAATAATGAACAACAATTGATTTACAAAAATTGTTAATCTTCACTGATGTTACTTTTTATTTAGGAATTGATGCCTTTATATAGGCTTTTACAATGATGTCTAAATCTTAATAGATAACAACTTTATCTTAACAAATAAAATTTTATCTTTTAATTGAAAATAAATCTTATCTTTACTACTCTAGTAAGATAATCTTTATCTTTACTACTCTAGTAAGATAATCTTTATCTTTACTATTTTCTCTTACTACTCCTAATCCTAACAAATTAAATTTTATCTTTAAACAAAGACCAAGTCAAAACAAATTCTAAATCAATATTCAACAGTAACCACTGACGTCAAGTAGAATGAGGCTAGTAAGTCACAAAGAAATGAAAAACTAAGAGCTGAGTAGAGAAAGTACGGGCGAGGAATATTTATAAAGAGTGAGTAAGTGAGAGGGTAAAAAGTATCCAATCTAATGCAACCCATTGGCCCCACTCAGTTGTTTCTATAGTCGTTTTATAGAGAAGACAAATATGATCAACAATTATTTATAAAAATGAAAAACACGTAGTCATGTTTGGTAACTAGTAATGAAGGAATAAAAAAAATGAAAATGAGAATGAGAATAAAAAGTGGGAAGTGAAATAGGAATGAAATTATTGATTATGATTGTTCAGTATACAAGCACCATAAATGAAATTATAAAAGTTAGTAGTTATACTAGTAATTGACATCAAATATTAATAATGTTAATGAAATTTTTTTTAATTATGTTTGATTATATTGTGATTATTTTTGTAGATAACTAATTAAAATATTTTATTCTAATATTAATTAATAAAATTTTTTATTTAATAAATAAATTTTTAATGATTCAATAATTTATTTGATAATTTACTTGTGTATGATGTTTTTATAACAATAAAATTAAAAAATCATAATGTAAACTTATTTTATAAGATAAAATCACTGAAATAAAATAAAATAATTATTAAATAAATTATATCAAGTAGTGTGCAATGTTGATAATAATATCTTATCGGAAGTGAACAAAGAATTTCAACTAAGATGAAACACAAAGAAAAAAAGAAGGAAAAATGAGTCAGGATTATATAAAATTCATTCTAAATATGTCAATCTTTATCTTATCCATTACGGACAACCAAACAAATAAAAATTAAGGAATGTAAGTTGCATATCCATTCCTACATCTTCATTCCTAATTACCAAACATACCCAGAGGGATTTTAGACAAAAAAAGAATTATTTTTAGTTCAATAATTTGATTAAATCTCTTTGTATTTAAGTTGTATGGTAATTTACATGTAAATGTTTCACTTCCGTCTAAACTTAATGTGAAGACTCCAATTTATCTGAGGATATGTTAACCTATAGTTATATGTTTGTCCCCCATTAGAAACAATTTAAGATCAAGCTTTGCAGGGACTTGTTAACAAAATATATAACATATTACTCCAACATCTTTTACATGCAGCCAACAATTCTATAGTGTTTGATAAAACTTAATTTGTTAAAAAAAATCATAATTTTCATATGAAGTAATATCAAATTGACCCTAATGGCTGTATTTGAATCCATCCCTAATTATTTTAGATATGAAATAACCTAATGGATGTGAATTTAGTGATGTATCTAGTTAAATTTGATTATAATATTCAATGATTACTAAATTTTCAATATTTTACAAAAATATTAAACTAAACTTCCAATTTTAATAATTGAAAGTGGAATGTAAATTAAAAAAAAATGAAAAGTTAGATGAATTGTAATCAAAAGATACCAAACCATCCAGCAAAAAGAGTTATAAGAAGAGAGGAATTAAAAAACAAATGCATCATATAAGACCTTGCATAACTTACTAGTTATGTATGGACTCAGGTTATGTGCATTTTGTATAGTATAAGCAGACTATTAAGGAATCTCTTGATACTTGTATCCTCAACTAAATGAAAAAAATATGATACATTTTCATTTTAGAAGAAGCTTAGCTTAAGGAGGTATTAGAAGGCCCTATGATCTGAGGGAGGTTTCAAGTAGTAATACTTCTTTCACTATATTTGATATGTATGTTTTTAACAATTATGAGTTCTATTAGCCATTTTTAGAGCAAATTTAGGAGTGCACAAGGATCCATTTCCTTGTTCCTGAAAGCTCTATTGTTTCTTCCCCTCCACACACTACAGATATAATAGCTCAGGCATAACTTAAAATTAACAAACCATGCTTATTTTAACCTTTGACACCTTAAGCCCAACTAATCACTAAAATTAACAAACCATGCTTATTTTAAGCTTTGACACCTTAAGCCCAATGAATCGCTTGATCCTATTGACTTAAATGGATCTACAGGTTACATTACAAAAGGATATGCCTCCATACATGATAAGTGTAATATCTCGTTCCCATATTAAGAGTTAGAATCCAAAAATACAGTACATGTGAAATCAATAAGAGATTAAGAAAAGTGCATTTTTATGCTCATGCATATTGTTAGCATACACACATGTGAATTTGAATTTTTGCACATATTACAATGACTGTACATGCACTCATTGACATTGTCTGGATATAATTGGATTATAAATTATGTTATTATTGAGAATTGTAGTTTATATATACGCTGAAAATTTGATTTAGACAGTGTATTTATTGATGTGAAATTTTGGTGAATTTTGAGAATTTTCTGAAATTATAGGTATTGTTGGACTAGGAAAAATGACATATGACGAGTTAATTAATGGATGATAGTAGAAATAAGAGTCAAATAATATTAACAAATTTTGGAGATGACTTTAGAATTTGTGAGAAAATGATATTGAAAATTTAGGGACAATTGGAGTAAAATTTGGAGAAGATTGAACTAGTTAAATGAGACACAAGTTAAAGCTTCAGAAATTGGACAAGTGTCCAAGTCTTAAGCCACTGTTCTTTTAATTTAAAAGACCAAGACACTGTTCTTGTCTTAAAATATCTTCTCCGTGACTTTCTTCATCTTCTGGAAGCTTCATTACTTTCAGAAATCTCTCACCCTCACAACACAAGTCTTACTCTTACTCTCACTTCTCACTTGCTATCTCATTTTGCTTTCTTCTTCACTGTCACCAAAATATCTAACCCTACCACCTTAGACTGTGGATGATCATGTGATGTTAAAAAGCTTGGGTCTAAGTGATTTTGAAGGGTTAGAGTTTAAACAAGTAAGTGCCGTATGGGTTTTCATGATATGTAAAATAAATCATGCATCACGTTAGCTAATAGTAAGTGTTTATACAATGAGGATGAGTATTTTGCTAAAACGTGAGTATAGATTTTGGTTATGCTGTATGTGTTATTGTGCATATTTAATAATCATTATTTTATAAGATAGTATAAAAATGACTTTTGGAGTTGAAAGATTAGTGAAACTATGTATAAATTAGTGCAGAAATTTTTTGGGGAAAAGTTGATTTACGCTTTGTTTCTGTTGATGTCTTCATTGTTATACGTGAATATTTTGGATATTTTTATAAATGAACTCTAATGAGTTTAGAGATAAGAAATAGGTATAAGATGATGTCTGGATATGAGTAATGAATGATTAAACTGAAAGTTGAGAAGAAAATGAAGAATGTGTAGTGAATGAAAATGCAGAAACAAAATGAAAGTGAAGAAAGTGCAAAAAAGTGAAACTATGTTGTTTTTTATATTTGGCGTTAATCATGGATTTTGATTTGTTTTTTAATGTTTGGAGCTAAATGGGAGTTGAAATGGATAAATGAAAATGGAGAATGTGCAGAAAATGGAAAATGCAGAAACATGAAGAAGTGCAGAAGCTAGGATGAACATTCGTATATGAATGTTCTGTTTTTTATGATTATGAGTAATAATGGATTTGTGATTTATTTGTGTTTCAGTTGAGTCGAAATAGAAGTAGGAATAAAGATAAAATATTGAGAAAATAAGCTAGAAGAAAAAGACTAATCAAAAGAGATGTTTTAAGATGTAGAGATGAAGTAGAGTTAGAGATGAACATTGTTGAAGTATGCTGGACATGTATAGATGCAGTTGAACATGCATCTATATTTTTTCCATATCTTGGTCTATAGACATTCAAATGGGATTATTTTAAGTTTATATTAAACTATAGACGTATGGATATATTTTTCATGAAGGAATCGAAATTGAATTCTATATCTAAGAGTTTCAAACTTTAGCTCGAAGTTGGGTTTGTGGATTCTGTCGTAGTTTGGAACAGTCTATAGTGATTTTAGCATATCTTGCAAAATATCAAAACAAATTGCATTAAATTGGTTTCATTTGAAACTTAAGACATAAAGTAACAAATTTTTAGAAGAGCATTTTGCCTAAATCCTTCATTTTTCTTGTCAAAATTGCCATGAAATTTTGACCCAAATGTCTATTTTGAGAAGAAGAGACTCTGCAGTGCTTGAATTTAGAGAAGAAAAAGAGGGGCTGCACGATGAATTTTTGTAGAATTTTGGAAAAGCACGATTCTGCACAAGCACAATCGTGACTTTTCTGATTCAACTTGAATCTAGCACGATCGTGGCATTGAATGCTTGTTGAAGTGGACTGATGTGAACATCCTTCACTCTTTTGCTCATAACTTCTTCTCCTGACCTCCAAATGACATGAGACTTGAACCAATGGCCCCTTAACACATTGATATTAATCTCCACCAAAAATTATTACCATATGAAATCATTCAGGAGAGATTGATTGATGAGTTTGGGACGGAATTGATGAGGAGTTCTGGAAATGATAACTGGAGTATTTTCACTGAACATGCTTCGGTATTTTAGGAATAACTTGTTATGTAGTTGTCCCAATGGAATTATTATTGATTTAGATTAAAATAGAGACATAGGGCTACAATTTTTATGAAGAAATCCAAATCCAATTCTGTCTCTATAGTTCCAGAATCTGACTTGAAGTTGGGTATAGAATACTGTTATAGTTAAAGAATGGTACAAATTATTTGCAGTATAACTTTTGGAATATTGAACCAAATCGAATGATCTTAGTGTTATTAGAAACTTAAGAAAATATGGAACATGTTATTAGAAGAAAGTTTTTCCAAATTATCTCCTTTGCATTGTCCAATTGATCATGGAAAATAGACCCGAAGGTTTGGAATTTTGGAGAATTTATAAGAAAGAATGAGAGTTTGGATATTGTATGATCATATAATATTAGAATAACAATAATGAATAAATTGTTGGGATTAAAGTGCCAAGGACATGTGTATAATGGAGATCAAGGGGTTCATATGATCATGGTTGTGATTCAAAGGAAATGAGTAATGGGTACCAAGTTAAAGTTAAAGTGAAAGAGAATTTGATTTTATAAGAGCAAATAATGCTAAAAATGAAATGACGAGTAATTGAGTTATAAAATGTAAGGCTCGGAAACAAACAAAACAAAAACGCTTAAGGACAAAACTCTTAACTCCGACATCGGTAAACACATACTTTAGAAAAATACAAATGCGTTGGAAAACTACAAAGACGATCCGATCTACCTCAATCCGCTTAGACAATTGGGTCTAATCCA